>JAHBCN010016526.1:0-19364 GCA_019359885.1 Listronotus oregonensis
TATAGCTCATCGTTTAAATATTTTTATTATCGATTTATATAATAATATTATTAATTTATAAAGACAGTTACTGTTTAGAATGATCTTAAGAGAATTTTAATGATATTTTAAACATGAATTTTTTTTTTAGTTTATTTTTTTTTAGTTGAATTAATGTTTAATTTAATCATATCTTAAAGTAGTAAATAAATGAGTAAATACCATAATTTAAATAAGAATGGATTTAAGTCTAGAAGAAGTAGATAGCTCAATAAGTGAATTGTTTTAAAAGTGTAATACTAAATAAACTATATAAAAAAATATGATAAAATTATTATTAAAGTTTTCTTAAGATCATTCTGAACGAGTAACTGCTTTTAAAAAATTATTGATATTAAGATTTAAACCGATAATTAAAATATTTAAACGATGAGCTATACACATAGTAGCATAGGAGATCGAAAAATGTTAAGCGTCCTGTCAGGTATACACCCAGATAAAGGAGGCATTTTTTTTTTTAATTAAATAAAAATTAAATTTCATTTAAGTTAAAGTTTCAAGTAGATCGGAATGGGTGCAGTTATTGGAACAAAAAAATGCATCGAGCCACATGTGTATTAGTTTATATCATTCAATGAATAGAATATTTTGAACTAATTTTCAAATGGTCCGGTGCTGGTATACTTACTTGTACCAGAAAAATATTGTTATAAGCGAAATATTTAAGAGCCAAAATCACTTTTTTGCTTATATCACCTTTAATACTTATTTTATTAAAAATATGTATAAAACCTTTATAGAACTTACTAAAAGGCATATTTTTTGCCTCTTACATTTTTTGACAACGCTTTAAGTTTTTAAGATATTTGAGTTTTTATTTTAAATTTTAAATCGTTAATATCTCTAAAACCAAAGACAATTGTAGTTATCACTATAGACGCCCAGTCCCTTGTATAAATACTTTTTGCCGACAATCAAATTTTATTTGAATATTTAATTTTTACCTGCTGAGGTACCTCTCCAGCGTTGCCGTTTGACTTCTTACTATGTCATAGACTATTTAAAGCGTAGGCTCCCTCCGCAAATATTTATGTTGCAAAAACAACAAACTGCTTTTTGCACAGATATTAGTCGAGGAAACGAAGTAATGCACGATGAATTTTTGTGCTGTAAGATGATTTAAATGGGTTTGGTATTCGATTCGCATGAACCTCTAAAACTTTGTGAACAAATTTTATTAACGGGAAATAAAAAACTGCCGTTGTGCATTAGAAAAATACATTTTTAGAATGCATTTTATAGTTTGTAATTTAAAAAAAATATATTATTGTTAACTTAAAAATGCATTTTTAATACACAAATACAGTTTTTCATTTCCCATTAATTAAATTTGTTTATTGAGTTGGTTGCCGTTCATACGAATCAAATGCAAAAAACCGCATACAAATCCAATCTGCAAAAAAATCCCTCGTAAGGCCTATTTGAGAGGCTGGTACGCTAGCCAGTACGCCACCGCTGTTAGTGAATAAATAAATTATTATTGTTAATATAAATTAACATTGGAGTTTTTGTTGAATTTAACTTTTTTTATGTAAACGAAAAGTTAATAATTGTGCAATTGGGCATCATTTAATATGAAATGTAAATACAGAGTGTTTTAAAAGTCCTGAATGGAACTAAAATATTTTATAGGTTGGCTAGTGAGCCCAAGAGGTTAAGGAAAAGCTGCTAAAAATATTTAAAAATTATTAATAATAATATAAATCAAATTACAGGTCCTATAATTTTTTTTAAAAAAGAGCATACTTTTGAGCAATCTTATACAGTTAAAAAAAAATAATCGTCACATCAGCTCTTTTATATTTATTGTATTTTTTATTATAAAAATTTATTTACATAGTATAAGGGTTGCTGGGTCTAAACTGTATAGTTTTTAAATTTTACGCAAAACCTATTTATTAAGAACAATATAAAAGACAATTATTTATTCTAAAATTTTGGTAATTGTCTAAAATCACGACCCCACTTTTTTGGGATGTAAAATTAACATGAATATTTTTTTAAAATTTGACAAATATTTTTATTTTTTAAGTTTATCGAAATTAAAGTAATAAAAAAATTATAAATGGTAATTTTTCCATTAAAAACAACTGCCTTTTTTTCACAATTTACAGAGAGGTGAGAAAAAATACAAATATGAATTTTATACTAAATTACTAGTCGCAAAAATTAAGATGAGCATTGCCTTTCGTTTTTTGCAAATTTTAAAAAATCACCCCCATTTAGGGGTTGGAAAATCGCCAAATCTGATGAATTGCGAAAATTGTAGTGGTATTAAAAGTTTCTTCTCACTGCGATTTTTGTTTCAAATGGACCTTAGAAAAATAAAATAATACATTTTTATCCCTAAGAAGGTTGTAAACCATTCCCCATAAACTATGTGTGGGTGCAATCATCCCCTAAAATATATAAAATCGTATACAACTTCAAAAATTGCAAAACATTGGATTTTTTAGGACATGTCTAATAAGAAATAAATGTTTATGATAATCAACTACCCTATTCTAAGGGTGGAAATAACCTTACTTTTAACCAAAACCACCCCTGCAAGGGGGTATATTCATTCCCTAAAATGTGAAAATTATAAGCAACTTAAAATTGTTTTAAGATATTCAGATATGATGGACAGTTTAGAGTGAGTTTTGGTAATAAACCACTCCTAAAATTAAAGGTAAAGAAACCGCATTATCAAAAAAATTTAATAAAATGTTTGCTTATGCAAAAGCTTTTTTGGGCCCTTTTATTTTTCATCCCAAATGTATAAAATAGGCCTTCGTAGTTTTTTCGATTTCATTTCTAATTAAAGTCTTCAAGGGGGTAAATTCATCCCCTTAAATGTATAAAATCATATAAAACTTTTAAAATAATAAAAAATATATTTGGATGTTTTAGAATATCTCAAATATAACATGTATTTTCTTAAGTTTAGGGGATGAATTTACCCCCTTGCAGGGGTGGTTTTGGTTAAAAGTGATCTCAAAAAATCTAGATACACCTGCTTTTTATACTTGGATCAAAAAATACGAAGTTAAGACTTTTTTGTAGAAGCTAAGATTTTATTTATTTTTCTCACTGATAACGGTAGTTTTACCCTTAAAAAAGGGCTGACTATCATATACATTAATTCATTATTAGACATGTCCAAAAAATCTGATTTTTTTGCAATTTTTAAAGTTGTATATGATTTGATATATTTTAGGGGATAATTTACCCCCCATAGTTCACTAACCACAACCTTCGCAGGGATGGAATTGTATTATTTCATTTTTTAAGGTCCAAAAAAAGAAACAAAAATTGCAGTGAGAATAACTTTTAATACCACTGTATTTTTGCAATGTTTTAGATTTGGCATCTTTCCAACCCCTAAATAAAAGTGATTTTTAAAAATTTGCAAAAAACAAAAGCACTGCCTTTCCTAAATAAATAAATGTGAAAAAACAGGCAGTTTTTAAGCGATTTTTGCCGTCACTCTTTTAAATATCAAATATTTCAATTAACAACTATCAAAAGGTGACTCTAAACACCAATTAAATTTTAGGTGTCGATCATATAATTATAAGGTATTTATTAGTCTAAATAGTTTTAATGTACATAGATAAATACTTACCACAGTTTATAATCAATTGCTTACATAGTGTACTATTCTTGTAGGGAAAACGAAAAAGCCTAACTTTATCTGCTCTTCGACTCACTCGGTAGTCATAATATTAACATAGATTTTCCGACATTTTAACAAAAATACAAATTTTAATTACCACAGGAAAAACACAAACAAATCACAACGCACAAATGGCAATACGATACGGTATGAATTAAACAAAAACGTTTTTTTTATTTAACTCCAAAAAACTGGTCGTTTTTTGCTTCTTTTGATGGCGACAATTTAATTAATAATTCTTACTTTATTTGCAAATAGCAATAAACCAAAAAATACATGCGTTTATTTGGATTTTATTTATAAAAATAATTAAATAAATTTAGGTGTGCCTTTACAAACATTTCTTGTTATGTAGGGATGTCTTATAATAAAAAAATAGAATTTGTAAAATTTTGAAATCATGTTTACCAACGTGTATTCTTATACTAGGTATAAATATATTTTAGGAATTAATTCCCCACAGTACAAGTTTAAATAATTAAATTTTTATTATTTAATAAAGAAAAAATAAAAAAAATAAGATAAAGATTATTAAAACGAATATAAATTCGAAGCCTATTTTCGACAGAAATAATTCCTACTTTCTGTTACTTCTTTTATTGGTTTGGCAACAGTGGTCGTTTATACAGCAGCGTGTGCACGTATATTTCTCGATGGACGCTCGCTCAAGGAATCTCAGCAAGCGAGCGTCCAAACCTATTACCAAAAATTTTACATTGTTCTGTGTCTATAGTGTTAACTACAATTGTCTTTGCTAAAACTAAAAGGGTTACAAAAAAATTTATAAAAAAACTGACGAAGATTTATTAGACCATATAAAAAAAAACATAAAAAATTATTATATACTTTTTTTCCCAAAATCAATAGTTTTCGAGTTATATTAAAAAAAAAGATTTTTCACGATTTTTTTAAGGTAAAAAAAAATTCAATTTGAACCCACTGAGCTGAGGCAGCAGTGCGGCTTTAAATTGACTATTATTCATAGTAATATAAAAAAATGTTTTATGAGGTTCTTTTAGAGGGTTGGCTTTTTGCGGTGGCCTCCCGGACTATAATGTCGTAATTCGACACTTGAGATTGGAGAATAAACTGCCAGACTTGATAAATATCTCATGGCCAAGGTGACCGGTTATTCCAAATTAAATGCAATAAAACTTTTGTTACGAGACAATTTTAATAAAGATTTTTTTATTATTTGTGTGGGTACTTATGTATATCCATTTTTATTTCTGTATTTTTACTGAAACATTCTTTTTTGTATTTAAATATTAAACCTGCGAGTTCTAAAATTTCCTTTTCACAAAGATATAAGCAAACACAATTTCATTTGTCAGTTGCCTTAATAACCAATAACCATAGTTACTGACTTTTTGAACAAATGCGATTGGTTCATTTTTGGATTAGTTGGTATTCTCAAATAAAAAATAACAAATTACATGTAGTTTGTTTATATTTTTACCACAAGTACAACATCAAAATAAAAAAATAAATAACTGTCACTAATTATTTCTGTGGCTAATTAATCAACTGAATTGTTTGTCAATAATTACCAAAGACCTAATTTATTAACTAAAAATTAAATAATTAATGATAGGATTTAACCAATTGTTTATAAGAGTATTTGGGGTTGAAAATTTAAAATAAGTAATTGAATTTTATTACTAATAAATTGTTTTTTTCTGGTATATTAAGGGCTGCTATTACGAGGGAGCGCATTTTATGTGTATTTACGAAGTTTTGGAAAAACCGTAAGAGATAGAGAAATTCTGTTTGTATATTTTCGGACGGATTTTTAAACAAAAATTAAGTGTGTTAAAATTTTAAGGCTAATTGAAGTTATTACACACATTTGTTTTTTTTAAACAAACACACCATATAGCATTTTGCTAATCCACTACAAATTAAATTTTCTTTTTAATAATACCCCACACTCGATATGTAAGTCAGCTAAAACAATATAACTGTGACTTTCAGATCACCACAAATTTTCCATGTATGCTCTGAGTATAATATAGCTTTCAAAATTTACTATAGGTTTTTATATATGTTTCTTTGGCAAGCATTATGTGACATAATGAAATTGAAGGTCAAATATTACCGTTGTAGAGCCTAACAGCTTTTAAATTCATTTTAAGGAGTCTATGAAACACCTCCATTCCTGTGGATTGTATTAAATTTTTAAATCATGTAACTACTCGCCCTGTATATTAAAATAGTGTTATGCGGTTTTTAGACATCAAATTGGCCTATACAAGGCAGTAGACAAAATACACTAAGTAGGGATAGATAGTGCGTTCTGCATCATCCCAATCCGGATTAGCTTTATATCTCGAAATCTTGACGTCACACATTAATTAGGAATCTTGGGCGAGGCTTATTTTAGGTACTGCGCATGCGCTAAAAAATGGCGCCTGTCACCTGTCATATGTCACCTGTCAACTGTCATATTTCGCGAACCACGTGACTTAGGAAATTTAGCTTACGTGGACGAGTTGTATCTTAGGGTCTTACGCAAGCGCTAAAAAAATGGCGCCTGTCACCTGTCAAATGTCACCTGTCACCTGTCATATTTCGCGAACCACGTGACTTAGAACCTGCTTACGTGGATGAGACGTATCTTAGGGTCTTACCAAATCCCCCACGATAAACACGAACTTAGGGTCAGACATTGGAAAAGGACGTAACGCGTAACTAAAGTCGATAAAATCTGTTGCCAGCTTGAAGGGAATTTAAACATTTCTAAACGAAATTGCCTTTAAGTTCTATATTTATAATAAAAAATGGGCATAAAAATAAATAGATTACTAGATTTGGCTTTAAAAAATAAATAATTTAAAGATAATTTTGCTACATAAACCATTTTTTATTTATTTTTATTTGGTTAAATACGTTTCGCATTGCTACATTTCGCCCGCAAAGGAATTTCGCAGGCGGAATATGGCAATGCCGCTTCAACGCACGTAGTAATTTTACAACCGGTCCGTTGATAAATGGAATGAACCTGATCAGGTGTAGTGCGACGTTGCCCTGGATTTTTTTAAGTGTTTTGTGGTGTTTTTATTAAAACTATCTGTTAAAACTATTTACAAACTTATATTAAAAACTCTAAAATGGTGCGTGAATGTGTTTTGTGTAAAAAATTGGACTATTTACACGAAGATGTGTCTTTTCATAGGTAAGTTAGGTTCTGTTTGCGAGGCGATGTTTTTACCAAGGTCAGTGGCGTAGATTTACAATAGCCAGAAGGAAAAAGGTTTATTTATGCATTGTACTTGTTTTATTATTTTTATTAGAATATTATCGAATTTATTAGTTTGTGAGTAGGTTTATAATATTGTGGGAAAAATTATACATTATACAAAAGGATCTTCTAATATTTTAGGTTTCCCTCAGATCCAATAACAAGAAACATTTGGTTTTCTCTTGTGGGAATTGAAGAGGGACAACATTTACCAAAGCACCCTGTGCTATGCTCAGACCATTTTGATCCACAGGAGGTTTTGATTAAGGCAAACAATAGCAAATATTTAAGGCCTGGAGCCATCCCAAAAATTTTACATCATATATTTGACAATCAATCTGTTGATGGAAGGTAATTATTATGACTAATACATTCTAAATTATTGTTAACGTTTTTTTGTATATTTACGAATCTTCGTAAACTTTGGTTCTTGATTTAAAAAACACATCTTTTCTTTGGTGTAGGTCTATCTAATAACGTTTGAGCTTTTATGTTTAAAACAAGTACATCTTTTTGACCTATTCATTTTTTAACTTAATTAATATAACTGTATTTTTTAGCTCTGACTCCACTTTACTTGAGACTCCCCTTTGAAAAGGGTATGTAATTAATATGGTCTTACAATATCAGCAAAAGTTTTCTAAAGGTTTTCACGTATTTATTTTTTAAATTTAATTAACTTTTAGGGATGAAGACATATCCATGGATAATTGGGTGAATGATTTATCGAAAAATTTGACCACAGCGAGCGCTGCAATCAATTTAGCTGTCCCCAAAATATATTTTGCAACATGCCAATACAATTTTTCGAAATTTTGAAATATAATGCTTCATTTTGCGATTTTCTGAAAAAAAAAAAAATTTGACAGCTAAAAAAGTCACGTGATCATCCTTATACAGGGTGCCACAGATTCAAGTACATGCATGGGGATCTTGGAAACCGGAAGAGATACAAAGTCGGTTAAATTATTGAAAAGTTGCGCATTTAGGTGTAAAATTCCGAGTACTTCCGGAGATATCCGGAAAAAACGAAATTTGTCGATTTCGTTTTTATTTTTTCTGACGTTATTTAAGAGATATGGAAAAATAAAAGACAATTTTTCATGGCCACTCTACAAAACAGCGTTGAGAGATTTTTGGTACGACGTTTCGTTTTCGTTAAACCATCATCAACTTTATTTTTTTAAATACGGCATTCAATTGTTCATTGCATTTTTTTTTGAAGCAGTTATAATCCCAATTACAATGATGTATAACACTTAATATTTTTCTGTTAAATAAACATATTTTTCATAAGAGACAATGAGTTAGACAAGGAACGCACAACATTTCTTATAGGGGCGTTTCATATTTGTTAAAAAATATTAAGTGTTATACATTTTTGTTATTGGAATAATAAGGGGTTCAAAAAAATGAAATAAAAAACCAGGTCCGTATTTAAAAAAATAAAGTTGATGATGATTTAACGAAAACGAAACGTCGTGCGGAAAATCTCTTAACGCTGTTTTGTAGAGCTTAAAAAGTGACCACGAGAAAGTATCTTTTGTTTTTCCATATCTCTTTAAATAACGTCAGAAAAATATAAAGACGAAATCGGCAAATTTCGTTTTTTTTTCGAATATCTCCAAAAGTACTCGGAATTATGCAACTTTCCTAAAGTGGATATGGTTAGTTACGTAAATACACAACTTTGCCATAATTTAACCGACTTCATATCTCTTACGGTATTCGAGATCCCCATGCATGCACTCGAATCTGTGGCACCCTGTATACATTATTTGGCATTATTTTTCAAACAAAACTTTTGGCAAAAAAAATTACCCGAATTAATTGGGGAAAAATTTTCCCATTTGATGCGGACTTTATGGTTGACACTGTATATTATCTTAGGAATAAGTAGATAATTTTTTATTTTGCCTTATATCTAATATTTTATGTTATTTTTTGTGTACCGTATATAATAAAAAGTATCCCCAGTTTTAGTCTTTTTTTTATTAATTTGTGGTCCATATTATTCTAAATTTATAGGAGAAAAGTATTTTTTTTAAATAACCAATATACCAAAAAATTTTATGTTTTTTTAGAATAAAATATTTTATAACTATTTATGTTGCTAATCAATATTTTTTAATAAACTAAAATTCAAAGGATCACCATAATGAGAACGATTTAAAAATTAATATTTTTAATAAATTTATATCTAATCGAAACTTCTAACATAAACCATACGCCACTGGTCGAAACTGCAAGGCTCCGTACAATGTTGCCTTGATCAGTCCTAATTTATCTTCTATCCTTTTTCCCCTTATATGATTTTATTGATAATGTCTGGGTCAAAACAAAGTGTCACTTATGAATGAAATATTAAGTCTTTTCTTTCTTTCGTCTGAGGGTCTTACGCATGCACTAAACTAATGGCGGTGATCAAATGTCACTTGTCAAATGTCTAACCTAACATGTGGGGAGGGGCCCCCCTGCGCTTAAGCGGCGGGCCCAGGGTGTAGACCTGGGGCTTAGGCGTGGGGTGAAGAGCCTTATTATTATATTAATCTTACAATTTTTGAATATTAAATAATAAAACACTCTGTATATATTAATTTAATTTATTTAAACCACATATACAGGGTGAATCAAAAATAGGCTACATTTAATTTGCTACTAACATTACATAAAATTACAATACTACGTTCTACTAACTATACTTAACCTAAAATTACAATTATCTCTATGTAAGGAAAAATATATTTATTAAATCTTTCTTACAGATCCTATTAATGGTGAATATCTAACAAGTTTGTCATGAATAATCAAACAGTAGGCACTGGTGTTTGCGGGAAAGTTTTCTTTTGTTTCAATCTCTAGTCTTACATCAATAATACCAGAATTTAATATTTCATTATGTCTTGAACAATCAATTACAATTAGAGGCGCATACTTTTAAAGTTTTTAGGAGTAAAAAGTGGTTCGTTTTCTTTCTCGTAGTAGCTCTCTTGAAATTCGAATACATTTCATAAAGAGTAGCTATTAGTCCTCTTGAAATCTCCAAATTTAAATTATCATACGGATAAAATTCCGAATTTAAATAAAGCTTTACATTTGACACATTACAATGATCAAATAAGCTACTATTTTTGTTGAATTTATCCTTTCGGGCTGTTTGAAAACCTAAAATTATCCATCTGGGTCTTTCCACCTGCACCGAAGTCTTTATATTCCAGGTAAGTTGTTTTCCAGTTGGAACTGATGGATGTTCTGTGAGTTCCCAGCTTCTAAAACCGATATCCAATTCGGATCCATTTTCAATAAGTTTTAAAAGCTCTATCCGTTCGACATCAGATACTGTAATATGTGGTAGCCTCCAAACAATCTTATCAATAGTAACTACTACATTTTCTGCTTCAGCCGTATTAATAATAGCATTAATGTCAGAAGGGCTTCTTACTAACACCAATTCGTGCTTAACATTTATGAGTATTTTTTGAAAGTCTTCAGCAAATCCTAGTAGGGTTCTTAGCGGCACACAAACATTAAAACTTCCAGTGGTCGGGTCAACGATATCGCAAGTAAATTCATCATCAATACTCCAACCAGCATTTTTATATTTATTTAATTCGTTAACATTGTAAGAAATATATCCTTTCATGGTTGCTGCTATTCCAGGATATCTAATCGAGTCAATAACCTTTCCACCAATTTCAAGACGAATTTCTTCAAAGAGGTGACCGAAAAAGTTGTTTACAAGCTTCGCTGTGTTTGAAACTGATCCATCAACTCCTTTTAAAAGTCTTCCTTCTAGATAAATATGGCTCGCCCAAGGCAGAGTGTATATATCGGTTTGCTGTACAGGTATTCGAATTTCGTCATTATTTTTAAAAGAGTTAGTGTACGGCAAATGACTATGTCTCTCAATTTTTGTTATAGAGTTATCAAAGTTTAGAGGGTCCGTCACATTTAAAATACTCATTTTGAGAATTCTTTACAATTAGGCCTAGAGATTCAAGAAACTTTTTATTTTCTGCTGTTAGGCTCTTTTTAGTTTTTAACAATTGTTCAAAATCAGCAATTTTCTTGGAGTTATATTTAATAACCATACTACGTCTGCTCTGTGCAGCAGTTTGTAATATACTGATAAACCCAACACAAAACGTTTGCCTATATAGATTTTCTTAAATGCATTCTTACAGTAATAATTTCTCCTCTAAAGTCAATCAATTCCCCGTCTTGATCGATCAGTTTCAATACAATGTTGTCTATAACTCTTGTAGATACCGGCATATAAATCACATTTCGAGGAATTTCTATTATTTTAAAACCGGCCGGTACTGATGGTGAAAATTCATGTATTGTATGAACAAGCTTATTATTGTGATAAGCCCCTGTAACAATATTACACTCGATTTTAATCACATTAATTTTTAAAATATTTACAGGAGTTTGAGATACATGTTTAATATTGGGCTGTAGCAAAATATTATGAAATCCTAACAACTTTCCAATAGAATTTTTCTTAGTAAAGTCAACTGTATGAGAACATTCAAGCTCACACTTGAGCGTATTTACATTGCCCTTTAGACTTAGGGTACAATTAAATTTCTTGTTGCTTTCATTTTTATCACGAATTGCTTGCTGTAGATAATCATTTATTGCAGTTATTTCGAACGATCCAGTGGGGATTTCCAAAGTAATATCACCAACATAAAATTTATTATTGGTTTTATCAATATTGGGAATAGCATTAAAAGTTTCTAAACTAATCAGACCAAGTTCATACTGGCTAGTTTCATCTCCAGATCAAGAGGGGAGTATAATTAGCTTTTAAAATTGAACTGGTACCACTCAAACTAAAGGTATGCATGATGGCTCAGTTAAGACTGAAGATATATTCTGTATTTATATGTATTTATAAGGCTTCAAATATAGACCTAGACCACCCTTGTAAGGCCCTAAATATAAACCGATTCCAGTTTTCCCAAGAGCTATGGATTCCATTGTTTCGTTATGTCGCTGAGACTCCTTCAACTTGGCTGCAGCATTCCTAGCATTGTTCACTGCATTTATTATCCCCGCAGTTCCTCCGCTAAGAGCGCCAATTGCGCTTAAACCGGCAAAAAGTGGTACTAAAAATGGTAGGAAACCTCCGATTTTGGGGAGGGGCACAATGCCTGTAGGATGAACTTTTTCCACACCAGTAAATGCTTTTAAAGCTACTTCAGCAGCTGATGTGAGGTCCTCTGGTTTTTCAGCATACAGTGCATCCCTCGCTTTATGAAAAGCAGTCATAAAAGGAATACCTCTGCCTCTTCGAGCAGTAATCTTCTTGTTTGATTTCTTTTTAAACTTCTGCATGTCTGCACAGTACAAACTCTTTAGTAATACTAACTGCTATATAAGAATATTTACTAATATATATCAGCTTCTCTATACTCTGTAGTCATTGTACATCAACCAGTCATTACGATAACACACATCTAGGAGGCTACTTGAAGAAAAAGGGATCCTTGGCTAATAAAAATATAGTAATTTAGAAAAACAGGGCTGTTATTTGAAAATACAGGGCTGTTATTTGGAAAAACAGGGCTGTTATTTAAAATACAGGGCTGTTATTTGAAAATACAGGGCTGTTATTTGAAAATACAGTGCTGTTATTTAAAATACAGGGCTGTTATTGGAAAATATAGGGCTGTTATTTAAAATACAGGGCTGTTATTTGGAAAAACAGGGCTGTTATTTAAAATACAGGGCTGTTATTTGGAAAAATAGGGCTGTTATTTGAAAATACAGGGCTGTTATTTGAAAATACAGGGCTGTTATTTAAAATACAGGGCTGTTATTTGGAAAAACAGTGCTCTTATTTAAAATACAGGGCTGTTATTTGGAAAAATAGGGCTGTTATTTGAAAATACAGGGCTGTTATTTGAAAATACAGGGCTGTTATTTAAAATACAGGGCTGTTATTTGGAAAAACAGTGCTGTTATTTGAAAATACAGGGCTGTTATTTGAAAATACAGGACTGTTATTTGGGGGAGAGGGACTGTTGTTGGGAGAAAGGGACTGTTGCTGGGAAGAAATTATTAACACTTATACCTTAATAATTTAAAAGAAGGGTTCTGTAGCCATGGATTTAAACAAGCTTGATAAGGATGTTAAACGTAGAATAATTGAAGCTTCCAATAGTATTCGTAAAAAATATTTGGATTTAAAGAGGGAATTGGGTGAGCAAGCCGAGGTGCAATTTGAAGAATATCAGAACTCCAGTGATCAGCGACCAGAAAAGAAGCGGAGTTTGCAAGCAGATCCAAACATTCTTCAACTTCTTGACGAACATTCGCGCAATGTAAAAAAACTATATGATTCTCTTAAAGCTGGCCGCTATGAAAATGCTGTTACATTGGAGAATACGTATAGACCTTTGGCAAAACTAATATCCGAGTCGATACAGTATGGTAAACAATCTACACCATTTATACCCAAGTCTGTAAAAAGACGACAAAGTGAACAATATTCTTCGACAGTAATAAAAAAACCACGATTTCCACTTAATTTTCCTGACCCTGTTCAAAAACATAATGAGCTAGCTGCTCAAGAAGAGGAAGAATATAACGATAATTCAATTAATGTCGAGACACGAGAAGATAGTTCACCAATGGCTCAGGATATGAACGATGGCGAGGAAGCTGATTTAAACAGAACTATGTATGAACATAACCCTGCAGAAAGTTACTTTGACGACGACTTCAGAGTCGATCCTCAATATAACCCTGTTCAAATGGATAGTATTACGGAAGAATCCTTTAGGGAATATCTAGATCAGTATGACCCGCTACCGAGAGAATATGTGAAAGGATTTATAACTGATACGGAAAACGAGTACGATCGCACATATTTAAAACATGATTTAGCCACCGATCATCTAACTTTTGGTGATTCTCGGCTTGAATTTAACGGACCGGATATTTATATTAAAGGAGAAAAATTTACTGGAACTCCTGGACTATATGAACTTTTATTTAAGACCAATCCATTAAAAAACAAATTGACCGCACTGGATGAGCGAGCATTCACAAAAAATTATTTTGCTAACAAATGCAAACAAGAGAAATTTCGATGAAAAGGAACAACCTGCTGGAAATAGAGGTGTCAAATATATGCTAACAATTAAACCATTACTTGAACGTATAAAAGAGGAAAATGCAAGAAAGCAGAGAGAACGTGACAAGCAATTGCGAATTACACGTGCACAACAGCCTCAGGGTTATGGCTTACCAATCGATAGTCAGTCTGGTTTCTTACCCGATTACAAAACATTTTCCAATAATAAAATTGACTACGTTTACTGGGATGATCCAAATGAGCTTGTGGATAGATTAAAATTGTTAATGGCAAAGTAAGGTAGTGGTAATAACTCTAATGAAAACGAGATTATAAGTATTCTTGAAGAGTTAAGAAGCTGATATCATTGAATAAACTGATTAGACATAGTGATGCAGTATCATTAGCACGATGACTCTCGACAAATTCGGAGTAATTTAACACATCCCTATCATCTAGCAAAAAGCTTAAAAGAGAAAATGATTTGAAAGATATTCCTGAAAGGACTTTGTATGGTTACATGAATATAATGTTGACTTGCGAAAAGGGTTCATCAAGGTATCTTTTTATAAATGGTTTAAAAATTTGACTATTATATGTTTCTATTAAGATTGGAATAATTGAATATGTTAACATTGACTCACCTGTAAAAACTTTTATTAAAAAAAAAGATTATACAGTACCAAGCGATTTACTGCAGCGAGTTAAAATTTGATGATAAAATTACGTTTTTAGGAGATAAACTTAAATCACATACTAAAAATATCTGTTGAGTTTGTAATTAAATATCCTATTTCATAGGTTTGGTATATAGATACATCTTTGTAATTTTAGGTTAAGTATGTTAGTAGAACTTAGTATTGTAATTTTATGTAATGTTAGTAGCAAATTAAATGTAGCTATTTTTGATTCACCCTGTATATGTGGTTTAAATAAATTAATTTAATATATACAATGTGTTTTATTATTTAATATATTCAAAAATTGTAAGATTAATATAATAATAATAAGGTTCTTCACCCCACGCCTAAGCCCCAGGTCTACACCCTGGGCCCGCCGCTTAAGCGCAGGGGGCTCCTCCCCATGTTAGGTTAGACATTTGACCAGTGACATTTGATCACCGCAATTATTTTAGTGCATGCGTAAGACCCTAAGATACGTCTCATCCACGTAAGCAGGTTCTAAGTCACGTGGTTCGCGAAATATGACAGGTGACAGGTGACATTGACAGGTGACAGGCGCCATTTTTTTAGCGCTTGCGTAAGACCCTAAGATACAACTCGTCCACGTAAGCTAAATTTCCTAAGTCACGTGGTTCGCGAAATATTGACAGTTGACAGGTGACATTTGACAGGTGACAGGCGCCATTTTTTTAGCGCATGCGCAGTACTCTAAAATAAGCCTCGCCCAAGATTCCTAATTAATGTGTGACGTCAAGATTTCGAGATATAAAGCTAATCCGGATTGGGATGATGCAGAACGCACTATCTATCCTACTACACTAACATAGGGTTCACTTTATCTCGAAAGGGAGTCAAATTTTCGTAATTACCTTCTATGCCTTGTTCCTGTACCTTCTTCTTCTTTTTAAATACACACCCAGTATACCAGCTACTGTTCACGACCACTTCCTTTTCACTGTCAATTAATTATTTTGAAACCCGATAAGGCTAACATTTGCCTAAATGTTGCCTGCTCAGTAGATTCTACTGTTTTCTTTAGATTCTATTTTTCAATATAGGTTTAAGTTTTATTTTTCGCTGGGTAAATCCCTACCAGGTTCTTACTCATGCTTCAGCAATTAAACAAAGTAATTGTTATTAAATATATTTTATTTAATTATTAACTTTGATTAAATTCTAATCCTTCGTACTTTATATTTAGCATAAAGGCGTTTACAAACATTATACTTTAAAATTATTATTATTATTATTATTATTATTTTATGCAAATAATGGACCACCATTATTTAACCATTAAATTATTAACTAATTTTCCATAAGTTTTAATTCTATAATTCCTTTGGAATGTCATGTACAGAAGTTCAAATTCAAAAACAATCATTATTAAGGGTGTCTCAACAAGAGCGCCGGATTTATTATTTAAAAAAAAACACATTTTTTTTCGAATTAAAAACATTTATGTTTAACCTTGAAGAGAAATAGTTGCGATTAAACATGAAATACCACATCCGGCAAATGCCACCACGAGACCTCTGGCAAACGGTCATTCTCTTCATAAAATTCTGGATAATGTTTTCGCATACCTGTGGCTCTATTTCAGAAATAAGCGGTATCTCTTCCTTTTTGGCGTCTAATTGTTTGTGGCTTGTTCACATACACCTTTTCTTTAAGGTAACCCCAAGAAATAGTCCACCGGCGTTAGATCGCATGATCTTGGTGGCCAATTTTGATCCCAAACCGAGAAATGACACGGTCTGGCTTGGTCCGCAGAAACTCTATTGTTTCGCGAGCTTTGTGGCAGGTCGCACCGTCTTGTTGAAAAAATAAATCACCCACATCAATTCGATCCAATTCAGGCCACAAAAACTCGGTTAACATTTCGCGATACCGCACACCTTAACGTTACGCATTTCCAGCTGCATTTTCGAAGAAATACGGACCAATCACTCCGCCAGCCCATAATGCGCTCCAAACAGTTAATCGCGGTGGATGCATTGGCTTTTCAATATCACCACGAGGATTTTACCCCAAAATTGATTTTGCTTATTCACATCCCGTTTAGCTGAAAATGTCCTCATCGGAAAAATTTTTTCTTAAAACACATTAATTTGTTTGCTCCAACCCCAATCAACGAATCCACGGCCCTGCGCATGGCCCTTTTTGGGAGTTCCTCACAGTTGAATTTGTACGCTGCAGATGCAGATTTTTGTTAAAAATTTGTTCGGGGGGCCTGGTAATGTTAATTTTGACCACGATGCCAATGGAAGTGCCTGGATTCTCTGCCACACTTTCCCTCAAATTTTTTTTCCCATGGATCAAAGGACGGCGGGAACGGGGGTCTTTTTATCCATCAAGAAATTTCCTTTAAATTTTTTTAAATTTAAACGGCGATAGTCGACTCTTTTTTGGGGCATTGTTGCGACCAAAAACCGTAATCTGCGAACTGTTTCCCCGAAACTTTTCCCTTTTTTTAATGAGTTTTCACAATAATTAAACGTTGTTCATTTGAATAGTGTTCCCAAACTTTTAACCCGGTGGTATGTACATGCCCAAATTTTCCAAAAAAATAAACATTGAATTCCCCCGCACAAAAAAAAAGGGGGAAAAATTTTAAATCCGGCCCCCCTTTTTTGAGACCCCCTTTTTTTAACTCACTGTTATTTACAAGATCTTTTGTTAACATTTTTTTTAAAACCTTCATTTTTCATTCGGACAATTTGAACATTTTTACTTTTTTTTGGGGTTTCTAGCTTTAAGTATTTTTTTAAATTTTCCGTAGCCACGTTTAAAATTGGGGGTCCCCTTTTTTTGGGCTGGTTGTTTTCTTAACTGCATTTTTTCTCCCGAAAAATTTTGGGGGAAAAAGCATGACTGAATTTTTTTAAAATTTGGTTCCCCTTTTTTAAAATTTTTTCAAAACTATCTTCAGGAATGTACTACCTATTTTAGAAAAAAATTTCCTTTTTTTATATTTTTTTCTGCCACCACCACTAGTGTTAAAATAGATACCGTTTTTTTTTTAAAACCCTTTTAAGAATGTACTAAATAAGGTACAAAATTGCTTACCCCCCAGATTTTAACATTGACGTTTTGGGAGGGGGCTAATTTGGGGGGGGGACTCATAATGTAATGACTGTTGACCTAAATTCTTAAATTTAGCTAAACTTGGCGACGAGAATCAAGTTTATTTAATTTATACTTATTATATTCGAACTCACACCCTTTGATTCTTTTATCAAAAAAAAGACCCAAAAAAACTCTACCTCATAGCTGAAAACCACCCAAAAACCCCCTGATCCGTGGAATCGGGGTGGATCCAGCTCTCCAAAAAAAGAAAAATTAAAATTTTTTGGGCTAAGTATTTTTTAGGATGGTACCCGGACCATGGGAAAGGGCCCGGGCCCCCCCACCCTGGCCTCTCGGCCTAGCCACTTAAAAACCCATTTCTGGATTGTCCCGAGTCACTGGGGAAAAGGGGCCCCCGCTTCTCAAACATTTTTTAAACCCCACTCCGCTAACCCCGATTTCAGGCTAACCCAAAAAAACCAAAAAACCCCAAAAAAACCGTGATAGCCAATATGGAAAACCCCTAGTGGGGACTTGCTCCCAAAAAAGGGAAGGGGGGGGTGGTTGGGAAGCCTAGGGGGTTCGGAGGGCCGGGAACCCCCACGGGATCCTTCCAGGTGGGACCCTTACTACTACTTATTATAATTTATATAAAAACCTTAGAAATGGTAGCAAAGATTTCTTGTCCCCTTTCTATAGATTTTTAACTTTTTCTTTTTCAAGGAAGGGGTTTTTTTCATGGAAAATTTTATTTATTCAAATTCTTTAAGAAACTTGTATATAAAAGGCATTTTTCTTTATCAAATTTTTAACCCCAATTTTCTGCAAAGTTTTATTGAATAACATTTCTAGAGGGGGGAAAATTTTTCCCCCTTTTTTTGGGGGTTTTTGGATTTTTATTCCCGTTGGTAAAAAATTTTTTTTAAAAATAAAAATTTATTTAAAAAAAATTTAAATTTTTAATTTTCAGAAATTTTTTAAATTTGGGGGGAATTTTTTTGGGGGGAAAACAAAGACAATTGTAGTTACCACTATAGAACCCCCAAAAATGTAAAATTTTTTTGGGGACGCTCGCTTGTGAATTCCTTGAGCGAGCGTCCATCGAGAGAAAAATACGTACACGCTGCTTATAAACGAACACTGTTGCCAAACCAATAAAAGAAAAAAGAAAGTAGGAATTATTTCTGCGAAAATACTTCAAATTAATATTCGTTTTTTAATCTTAACTTTTTTTATTTTTTTTTTTCTTTTTTAAATAAAGAAATTTTAATTATTTAAACTTGTACTGTGGGGGGAAATTTTTTTCCAAAATATATTTATACCTGGTATAAGAATCAGTTGGAAACATTTTAAATTTTTAAAATTCTATTTTTTTTTTATTTAAAACATCCCTGCATAAAAGAAAAGTTTGTATAGGCTCACCAAATTTTTTTAAAATTTTTTTTTATATAAAATCCAAATAAACGCATGTATTTTTTTGTTTATTGCCCATTTGCAAAAAAAAAGTGAGAATCATTAATTTTATTTTAAAAAGGGGGCCATCAAAAAAACAAAAAAAATAGTTTTTTTGGGGTTTAAAAACGTTTT
>JAHBCN010016527.1:0-19640 GCA_019359885.1 Listronotus oregonensis
ACTAAAACGGAAAGAAAAAACCTGAAAAATATTTTCAATTTTTGAAATCCCCCGGGGGTGTAACTGTAATTTTAAACAAAAAAAGGATGTTTCGTAAATTTCCGCATATAAACTAAGAGAACACCTACACAAGATAGGCCTACAACGGGGACCCAAGTTGCAGAATGTGCACGAGGGGGAAGCACCTCCCACATACTGTGTAAATGTGAAGGTTCAATCAAAAAAAACGGCATTTTTTGGGGAAACCCGAAAATGAGCCACAGGAATATATCAACCAACCAGTCTCGGGTTATACAGGTTTTAAAGGAAAAGACTAAGGGGGGTTTGGGCATAAAAGAAATGGGAATTAGGGAAAAAAAAGCCAAGAGGCTCCCTTTCCTGGTAGTGAAAAGGCTTCCGAAAAAACCTGATCTTTAAAGTCGAGAAAAATCTGGACCTTTTTGTTAGACAAATTTTGCTGTATCTCTAAAAATAAAGTGGTGCGGGGTATTTAAAGGTTATAAAAGTTTCCGTAAAAAACACCCTGTATCTTCGAAACTGCTGAGCCGATTTTACCTTTGAGACTTTTTGCCTACTCAAATTGTTGGCAATTATTATAGATGAAATATAAAATAGTTTTATAAATAACTTAATTTAGACCTTAAATTGTACCATTAAACTGGGCCATTCCTAAGCTCGTTAGAATATTTAATGTTGATAACTGGTTAAATATAAATCTATAGTAAATATAGTTAAACCATTAGTTAAGGAAGGTAAGCTAAATTTTAGTTTAGTGGTTATTAAAGTTATAAAATAACAATGGCAAATAATTTACTTATAATCTATTAACTTTAAAAACCGCAATGTGTTATTAGTGGATAGTATAGTGTTAAAGATAATTAAATTGGGGCAGTTATATATTTTCATGTAAAAATTGTTTAGGTATAATAAATTAAAATAATTAAATTTTAAGTTTTATTCACACCTGAGCACTTATTTATTAAACCGTACGAGACAGCAAATCGAATAAGTGGTTCGGATGATGTATATTCCTTTACTGTATATAAAACCGAGTCGCACAAATTTGAAGTATAATTGTGTTTTAGATATGGGATAAGTCTAGTAAATTACATTTATTTTATCTCTTCATAAAGTTATAATATGATGTATAACAATGCTCTTGTCAAAAGTTGTGATGTATTATTATTTTTAAATTGTAAGTTAGTCCCTATGAAGATAATGGCTTTCTGATATATGTTAAATAAATTGCAATATATATTTTTACCTAAGCTCCAGTTAAAAGTAAAAAACACAAAATATATATCTTAAAAAAAAGACACGACAGACCCATTTAAACATCGTTTGCAATAGCCGAAGAAAAAAAAATTTAAAATTTTTAAAATCCTGCATCTCTCAAAAAACAAAGCACGTATGAGGTATATTTAATAACCTTATTAGCTTACTTTATTATTTTATTATACTCTTTAAAAAAACAGTGATTAAAAAAAATGTGCTTTTTGAAAATGGGCCGCTGTACTTACATGATAAAATTTTCATAACAATTAAAGCCAGTGCAAATAACATTGGGTTATTTTTATTTATTAAATTTATCTTTTAAGTTATAAAAACAATTGCTTAAAATATTGTTTACCAGCATGTACGTATATTTGTGCTCGAAAATTTGAATTTCTAGTCTAATCAAATTTTGGCGCCTAAAGTTTTGTAAAGTTAATAAAAATGCATCAAAGGCCTTAATAATTTAAATAAAGTAAGCAAATAACTTTAATAGTCCAGGAAACGAACCATTTTGCCTAGCAATTTTTTCAAAATGCATAGAATGACTTGAAATTTTGACAGTAGGTAGGGAATAGTCCAAGGATAAAATTATTCATCCAATTTATTTGGGGGAATTTTTAAATAATTTTTGACCCAGGAACGTAAAAAAATTTTTAAGAAAATGTTTTTGTATTTTTTTTTGGAAATAATTTTTAATTCGGTCAAATGGGAACCCCGCAAAAATAAGTTTTAATCGTTTTTTTTTTCAAAAACTAAATTTTTTTATAAAAAAATTAAAAAAAATTTGGTTTTAAAAAAAAAAAAATGGGTTTTTGAACGCTTTGGGGCCCATACAAACCGTTTGGTTTTTTAAATTAGATGTTATTCAAAACCCCAAAATTTTAAAAATTTAAAAAAATTACGCAAAAGATTTTCGGGGGAAAAAAAATTTAAAAACTTTTTTAAAAAATTTCGAGATTTTTTTTAAAAAAAAAAAATATGTATTAAAGTAGTTATGTTAAAATAAGATTAGAGATTTTTTTGACTGTAATCTTGAAAATAACCCCCCAATTACCACATAAAAAAGTTCGTAACTTTTTTTTAATTCTTTTTTATGTATCATAAATACATTTCAAAAATTTTAACCCGATATAAATTGCTTGTTAAAAAAATGGAGTTAAAAAGGGAAAACAAAAAATTTTAATTAAAAAAACCCTTTTTTGAAAATAACTCAAAACAAAGGGGAAAAAGTAAAATTACTAAGGTATTAAATTGTAGCTTTTTGAATTACAAATATTCTGCTTTTTTTTTAATTTACTGTTTGACGGAAATTAAGTAAGATATAAACGTCTAAAACGCATGTGTATAGACGAGCACTACCTTATTTCAGCCCTTTAAACTCACATTTTTATAAAAGTAAAGGTTTTTTAACCCCAAGTTTAAAAAAAAATGAAATTTTTTTAAAGAATTTTTTTTCAAAAAAACTGAAGGAGTTAGCAAAAAAAATTTTAATGCAAAAAAAATTGATGCTTTTGAAAAACCCCGGGTTTTTTCAATAAGGGGGATTTAAACCCCTAAAAATAAAAAGCAATTTCAGCATAAGGGAAAATTTTTAAAATAAGGTAAGTTAATTCCAAAATTTTTTTATAAAACACTGTATAAATATTTATTTTTATGGTAAAATTTTTAAAAAATCATAATGGATTGATTTTGGGCTGAAATATTTCAAATAATGTTTTAAAAAAAAAAAAACTACTTTTTCAATTTTTTAGAAATTTTTCCAACTTGCTTTGATGTAGATATAGTTTTAAGGTTTTAGAAATAAAGGGGGGTTTTTACCCCCAAAAAAAAAGAGGCCCATCAGCATAATATAGTTTTAAAAAAAGGGGGAAAAAGCAAATCCCAAATTTTTATGCAAATTTATGCATTTTGAAAAAATTCCTGGGTTTTGAACTTTTTTTAGTTTCGTTTTCTGGACTGATAAACATGAAGTAACGTACAAATGTAGAAAATAAGTTTTTTAAATTGATGCCAGTCAACCACCTGAACACACCAACAGTGCAAAGCGACGCGTTGGTCGTGAGTCTCTTAGGCTTTAGATGTAAGAAATATTGTGGTTTAATAGTTGGAGTTGCCCAAATAATTTAATTATTTGTGAAAATTATTGTTTGCATAAAATGACATAGTAACGAAGTAGAAAGTTATAAATTTACTAACTCAGGACCTAACACTCACGGTATCCTAGTTTTGTTCTAACCGATGAGCTCTTCTAAACAGATATATAAAATTAGTAAAAAAAATCTTTGTATTTAAAAATGGTGTTAATGCATATGAACAATATAAACAATAAAAATAAAAAACCCACAGGGGTAATTTTATTTTTTTTAAAGATCGCAACTATAAAAGGGTCGCTTTATAATATACAATGAAAACAATCGATAATGGCACCCACCTTTAGGCTACTGTTTAGCGTAATCAATAAAAAACTTGGATTTGCGTCTGTTAACGATCTTTTTTCCCACAATCAACCCCATTCATTTGTTTGTCCTCTTAACATTTAATTTCTCAAGTCAGTCAATAATCCCGATTTTGAAACCAAGTGAAGGTCAATGCAGATGTCTCTCTCACAAGACCTCAAACTTATCTTGGATTGGGACACCAAAAATCTTGTTCAGTTTAATGCATCCAAAACACAGTCATGTTTGCCGTCCAGAAACATGTTGGCCAATGCTCATCCATTACATATGAGCTGCCAAGTTCTGCAGATCAAAGAGTCGTTTAATCTTGTAGGCAATATTTTTGAGAATAACCTCAACTGACACAAACACAACATCCATAGCCTCAGCAGCTTTAAAAAAGCTTGGATTCCTCTTTTTAGCCAGAAAGTATCTTTCTTCTTCCAATCTGTATACTCTGTATGTATCCCAAATTAGATCCTCTTTAAAATATTATTCTTATGTCTGGGAAATGGCGTCTCCTACAACACTTAGCATTCTGAACTCCATTTAAAGAAGAGCCATTCGTTTTGTTAATGATCCCACACTTACAAAAAAGCTTCCTCCTCTTGCCCACCGTCCAGTGCCGTATTTAGGCGGTGGCGAGATGGGCGCCCGCCAAGGGCGCAGCTACCCGGGGGGCACAAAATCGGCTATGATTTTTTTTTATTTGTTGTTAGTACCGTATTCATATTATTATTATAATTTTTTACTGACAAAATTATTTAAATAAATAAATTACAACAGTACAATTTTATAACAAATTTTTAACTAAGATACTTAATTTAATTATTTTTAATATATTAAGACTGAAAAAATGTATAAATTATTAATAAAATATCAATTTATCGTGATTCCTTTACAGCAAGAATGTAACTCTTTGATTTTTTTATATTTAAGCTAAGGATAAATTGGTATTTTATAAATTGGGGACAGCACTAGTTCTTTTTCTGTTGCATATTATTAATTTATTATGTATAAATGTTACATTTTAGTGGGCCTGCTATGTACAGTATTTTTGTAACTACGATTTTATTGTTGAGAAAATTTATTTTAAGTTTAATTATCCGCAAGTAAGGATGTATAATTAATTTACACTTCACTTCCTTCAGTCAGATACAAACAGTTGTTCTATGTAAATCATATCTCTTTCAAATAGTAGGCTAATATTTTCATTAAAAGAAAATATAGAATTTGACACAAATTCCACCACAAAATTGGTATTTTACAGAAACGAAATTTTTGGTTCAAAAAACTTTAAACCTACAACTTTGCACATTAATTTTGTAAAATTATCGGGGAATAACCCCCGGAATACCCGTTTTTGTTGGAGGGTATTCCATACTCCCCAAATCCTCCGGTGTGTGGGGGAGGGGGGCGCAAATGTTAAGCCCCGCCAAGGGCGCGTGTAACTAGATACGGCCCTGCCACCGTCCAGCTGTAGGAGATCTGTCGCTCTTCTATTTTTACGGCTTCTGCTCAAAGAAGTTGGTCAATATAATTCCCCCTCTGGCAGCTTCCAACAGAGCAACACTTGCCTAGTGCAACTTTTATGCATTCTTTTACAGTTTAATTAGAGGCCCCGAACTTCCCGCTTTCTACGTTCCTTCATCCCTAGAGTGTCCAGACACAGACAGTCTCCAAATATTTAAGTCCCGTAAGAACAAAATCTCTCTCACCACACTTAAGATACCCACTGTACGTTAGTACTTAGGCCTCAGCCTTCGTGGACTGTCCAAAGATAAAAATATATAATATATATATATATATATATATATATATATATATATATATATATATATATATATATATATATATTTTGAATGTGTTTATAACTGAATATCGCTGAAACATGATGCATTCCAAAAGATTTAAAATAAACCCATTTTAACTTGAAAAAAACCACATTATGTATTTATTTCTTTAATTAACCATTTATTCATTATATATCAGTTAACCAGTATTAATATTTTTTTTACTGCAAAAATTATTTATTTCCCTTTAAAAAATATATTACTACACTTAAGACACCCATGGTACCCTAGTACCTAGGCCTTTAGCCTTCGTGGACTATACCAAGATAAAAAATGATACCTTTAATATAGCAAATCAACAAATGTAAAGATAATGTTCAAAAGTTTATATTTTGTTAGTTTTTTTTAGATATTTATTTTTATTTATTTAATTTATGTTATTATTTTTTAGGTACATCTGTGATTTATAAATGGACTACCTACCTACCTTAGGATAAAAATAACTTTAATCAAAACAGTAAAAAGTAATAAGAACATAAATAATTATAGTTTATATTTATCTTACTTATTTCATAAAGTTATAAGTACATAATTGGCTAAATTATACACTTTTTTTTATCAGAAAGCTATATTTATATAAAAATGCTTATCTTCTAATCTAAATATTTTATTATTTGTCTAATGCTTGTACATCAAGTTATTTTTTTAAGGTAATCCTAAAAAAATAAAAAATATTTTATTTTGTTAATGATAAAATGTTTACTAAAATAAAAAAAAATGTATACTTAGGACATTTCTAAGGACATATTTTAATGGTTTCTTGGGTCTTACGTCATTTATTAGAAAATAGAATATTTTATGGCAAAAACCCACTGCACATTATTTTTTTGGGTAGTGTAACTTAATATGCACCTCTTGTACGTTTTTTTACATCCTAACTAGAGAAGATTCTAAGTTCCCACTTTGTCAATTCATTTGTTTCTAAACATTCCACTGTGTAATAGAACCTGCTTTTTGCATAGGTTTTTCTTTCATGTAAAATATGCAATTTCTATATTAACTAGTAACTGACTTATTTCGATACAATATTTAAAAAATTTAAAACACAAAAAAATATTTTTATTTTAACTTAAAAAAATATTTTGACAGATTTAAAGAAATTGATATCAGTTAAAATATATAATTTTTGACATTAAGTAAAAACACCATACAATAAAGAAATAAACAAATTAGTATTCCTTTAGGCGACGGTAACCTACCTCTCCAAAAAATGTATAGGTGTTCTTACAAAAAAACTACAGGGTGTCCTGATAAGGTCGTCCTCCGGGGATATCTCAAGAACCCTTTATCGCTTAGCTTTCGGAAAAAATAGTTATAGTAAAACCCGCCTCAAAAAAATGTTGGAAATTATTTTTAAGTATCTAATTCCACCGCTAGAGGGCGTAAAACTAAGAACAAAATTAAAAACATGGATTGTTTAAAAATATGCTATATTAACCTATGTCGTTGATAGTTTTTTTAAAAACTATGTAAAATAAGGCAATTTTTTTTAAGCGTGTTTTCCTGACTTGTCAAAAATAGGGAGGGGGTAGGAGCGAATGTACATTTGAAAAAAATTAATAACTTTTTTGGCTAAACCGATTTTGATAAACTAGGTCTCGTTTGAAAGAGCTTTCACCAGGGCTTAAAATAAAGTATTGGAGGAATTGGCCAGTATTATTCCTTCTCTGGCAGCTCCCAACAGAGCAACACGTAGTGCAACTTTTATGCATCCTTTTACAGTTCAGTTAGAGAGGCCCCGAACTTCCCGCTTTCTTCGTTCCTTTATTCCTAGAGTGTCAAGACTATGGAACCTGCTGCCCGCAGAAGTTTTTCCTTCTCCTAACAATCTCCAAAAATTTAAGTCCCGTGTGAACAAACTCCCTCTCGCCACACTGAAGACACCCACGGTACGTTAGTACTTAGGCATCAGCCTTCGTGGACTGTCCCAAGATAAGAAAAAAAAAATTAAAGACACCTTGTTGAAAAATTAGCCTATATGTTCTATTCATCAGCGACTAATCCCAGAGATGAACTGTGTAAATAGGTTACACTCAGGCATTGCAGCTTTTTTAGGTATTCTTAAAAATATAATTACGAGGGTCCTTTACATCCACTTATTGGATAAATTGTTGCAATGAGTTAAAAATTATTTCAATTAGGAAATTTTTCATCAACTGCATTATAATTTTGTAGTAAAGTTCCTAGTTTTATTATTGTATCTTTATCTTTAATTTGCCGAGAGTACCAATATACACTATATCTTGGACTGTTTTAAGATACTATTATTATTTTTGCCTACTTTGCCAAGTTATACAAAAAGGATTCTTAGGGTCCTATTTGTGACATTAAAAATTGCAAGATCTGCAGTATCTACGTAGTTGTTTTAGTTGCTACCATGCACCACAACCTAAAAAACCCAATGTAATAAGTTTTAAAATTTTGTTTGGAGATATTCCATTAAAAAATGTTGTAACGGTAAAAGTAACGCAAATAAATTTAATCTAATTTACACGTACGAGACCGTACAATAACCGGTCTACTTCTACTAAAGGCAGCCTTACCGCTCAGCCGTGCCAACAAGGTAGTAGGTATATGCTTGAAGCATATACTTACTAGAGGCCGCCTTGCTGTTTGGCCGTGCAAACAGCGTATATGAGAGGGAAAGAAAATTCTTGTACTTTTCTCTTTCGCTCCGCGTGCTGATTGGTGGTGGTATATACCTTGCTCAACAATCAACAGTTTGAAGCCAGAGAGCATGGTTATATACCTATTTTTCTTTCTCTCTTGCACGCTTGATGACAGTGCCAAGCTGTAAGTCTAAGACTATAGGTATATGCTTGAAAGAATTATCTTTATTTTATTTACTTAAAAAATCCTTTGGTTAGATTAATTTGTAATAACAATTTAGTTATTTTATAAGTCTTCCACAATGACCATTCGTAATCCCTTTTAAAATATAAGCGAAAATTAGACTATGGATTTTTTTAATACGATATTTAATGGTATAGATTTTTTATATTATGATCCAGGCAGCATTTACTCACAAGCGCTGTTCTCCCAACTCCCATCTCAAATGTGCCTGTTAGTTTTGACTGGTAAACATTACAAAAATCATTAGTCGGTTATGCCATGGCAATCTAAACGAATTTTATGTAATTGTTATGACGAATTTTGTGAACTGTCAAGTTTATTTACAAAAGGCAATAAACCGGTGTTTTTATCTAAAGTTTGTAAAGAAATGTGTTTTAAACATAACCTTAACAAGTAAGGAATATTTAGCTGATGATTTATAAACCAAAATCTCCTTATATCTTAAATTATTTTTTCTTGTTCCATAATGGCAATAACAAAGTCGCGTCCCGCCTCTTAACGTTGTTATATAACAGAAGTGTAGTATCATAGCACTCATTTATATGTAATAAATAATATATAATATTAGACAATTATTTGCAGGAGGAGCAATTGTAGTAATAACGTACCAGTGATGTTGACCTGAAAGACAGTCGGGTTCAAGGTCGTGGTATCGGCGTTGAGAAGCGGCAGTGAGAGCGCCGAGCCACTCTTCCATTTCTCGTCGAGATTCGCAACACAGTACTAAGGATCTGAATGGGGTTATAAGCTGAAAAGAAAAGAACAAAACTAGATTTAATAAATGTTAAATGTGTAAAAATTAATTAATTAATAAAAAAAAATTAACAAAAAGCTCGGTCTAAACTTTTTTTGTGTCGCCCAAATTCCAACGTCAATGCATTTATTAGAGTCTCAAAATATAATATACGAGATGGAGGTTTATAAATTAGTCCAATTATTATAGCAAAAAAGGTCATTTTTGTAATTGTTAACAGATATCTGACTGCGCCATGACTACGGAATAACCTGTATGTTACTAAAATCAAAAATCCAGCCAATTTTTTTTCAGGTAACTTTTTTAAACAATAATAATTAAAAAAGAGCCTTTTTACGTTTTTTTTTAATATAACAAAAAATACTGGCTATATAACTTTACTTATTAAAGACTGTTTATAGAGAATTCAAAATCCTACCAAACGGTTTTTGAAAAATCCCGATTCGACCATTTTTCACCGAGAAAAGCCGGAAAAACGCTTAAAACAGACCTTTTTTCAAAAATTCGTATCTCCGTTAATTTTCAATATTAAGGGCTGATTTTTTGGGAAATGATAGTCAATAACATACACTTTGAGCTGCCAAAAGATAAAAATTGTCGCATTAATACTTTCTATTCAATCGTACTAAAAACAAATTAGGCCCTTATCTTGCAAGTGCCGTGAATATTAGGCAAATGGTCCGATTTAAATTTTATCTTACATTTTTATAAAAGTTTGAGGAACATTGTTAAAAATGTTTGTGAACCTAGCGCGTCTAGCAAAAATTCCGTCGGGCGCCCGATGCACGCAGCCCGCTCTCGCTTTTCTTTCGCTGCTGGGTGCCCCCTCCAAGTCTCGGTCGCGAATTTTTGCTCGACGCGCTAGGTTCACAAGCATTTTTAAGAATGTTTCCCAAACTTATATGAAAATGTAAGATATACAATTTGTAGCTTTTAATCTCAACTTTAAAAAGTTTTAAAATTCAAATCGGACCATTTGCCTAATATTCACGGCACTTGCAAGATAAGGGCCTAATTTGTTTATAGTGCGATTGAATTAAAACTATTAATGCGACAATTTTCATCTTTCGGCAGCACAAAGTATAAGTTATTGACTATCACATCCCCAAAATCAGCCCTTAATATTGAAAATTAACGGAGATACGCATTTTTGAAAAAAGGTCTGTTTTAAGCGTTTTTCCGGCTTTTCTCGGTCAAAAATGGTCGGATCGGGATTTTTTAAAAACCATTTTGTAGCCAGTACTTTTTGTATTATAAAAAAACGAAAAGGCCCTTTTTAATAATTATTGTAAAAAAAATACCTTAAAAAATTGGTTGCTTTTTTGATTTTAGTAATCTACGGGTTATTCCGGAAGACATGGCGAGGTCAGATATCTGTTAACATTAATTACAAAAAAAATCTATAATGCTTGAACTAAATTTATGAAAAACTGTTTCTCTACCTTTTACTATCTGTAACTGCGATTAAGAAAACTAGTGGTTAGTAATAAGGCTTTTTTTTCAGAAATGTTTTAGAGTTAATGTTTGATTGACTATGAGAATTGTACATAAATTGGTTATTATTGTAATAATAAAAAAAAGTCTCCTATACACATTTTTGTGACTGATTTTATTAGATTTAACCGAAACAAAATAAAATACATATCATATTAACAAATCAGGGTGCCCAAAAATATATGTTGCAATACTTTAAACCCTTAGTAATCATAATCCAATAAAGTGGTCATCCCTATTTATTTCGCCAAAGTGTTTTTTTTAAGATACAGTTTTTCAAATTATTATTTAAGTTGCTAGTAAGCTGTAGCACCAAAATGGGAAAAATATTAAAAGCTGAATTTTGGGTTTACCCAAGCTAAAGGTATGTAGCAACGCATGCGTGAAAACACAAGGTTTATAAATCAAATAAACTCAATTAATAAAAATAAATATAACCAAGTAATAAAATAAAGTTAAAGTTATATTTAAAAAAATTTTGTTTTTTTGGTATACAGGAAGTTTTCTAAATTAAATATCAATATTTAAGAAAATAATTTTTAAGTCCATTTTAAAAAGAAATCTTTATATGAACGTATGTCCTAAACGTCGTAACTTTTGAGATACAGTGTGGTAAAATTTGTAAAAAAAAATAATTTATTAATAAATTCTGTAATATCACTTTAAATGTTTTAATAAAATTTTGCATACATGTACTACGTATCAGGAAGCATTTTTTAGTGTACCAAATTTTTTTAATTTCCACCAGTGGCGTTCGTACGTAGTTTGACCTGCCTATTTTGGCAGACATTGATGGTACGCCACTGACTTCTCTTAAAATAAAAATTATTTTTGACATTCTTAATCATTTCTATGCCAATTTTTACTAAAATATCCAAAGTGGTATAACAAATATTAATAATAAATGATTTATTTTTAAAAATTTTACCACTATGTATCTCAAAATGTTAAGACGTTTAGAACATACATTTATATAAAGTTTTTTCCTTAAAATGGACCAAAAAATCGGCCCCTTAGATATTGACATTCAATTAAAAACACCCTGTATACATATTTAGCATATTTTATAATTTTGGAAAAATACAGTTTATTCACCCCTGTAATATTATACTACGAATTAAAAAGTTTTAATTCTTTATGAAATAAAATTATAATTAAATTTTACAGTTGTAAGTCTCCTTGTAAGGCTATATAAAATTAAAAATTAAACTTTTCCAAAAATAAGGTAATGCAGTCATCGTCAACGAAGTTACTACTAAGTGTTTTATTTTACAATAATTTTGAAATTTAAACGTTATTCTTAACTTGCCAATTGTATATATGGGTTTTTATTATATTAATGCCAACATTGCTGGACTGACAAAAAAAGTAGTAAATACTATTGCAGACACATAATATGGTATAAAATTTAAATTCATTTTGCTGGAATATTATAGTTACCAATAAAAACAATACTTAAATAAAGTAACATTAAGTAAAGATAAATAACAAAAAAACATTATAAGCAAAAGTTTTATAAAATATAAATTTTTACCAGAAAACTAAGACATAAAACCTTCATTTTTTAAAGATTTAATAATTAATGGTAACCAAACTATTATGTTGTTGCTTTGTTTTAACTTCATAACAATTTGTGGGAAATTTAGAATAGACAATAGGAGCCATACAATTTCCCTCTATAAATTTTGCTTTCAAGTAAATTATTTTAAGTAAGATTAAATTATAAGTTTACTCTTAGATCGTTGCATTATTAAGCTGCTTAGTAAACCAATTAAAACAAATTGCAACCTTAACAAAACCCGTTATATTTAATACGATAGCTTTAACAGACTTCCGAGGTAAATTAAAAAACATAAGCTATCGCTTAGTGGGCGCTGAAGGCCTAGAGGGGGGCGGTAAGGGAACCAGAAAAAATTGGGAGGCGCTGATGTGATTTAAGGGAGCGATGTATATATTGTTGCGGCCAAGCTGAGCACTTGCCAAACGCGGGATTTTTTTTTGTACCTAATCTAGTAAAAATAAAGAAAAAATAAAATTTAAATTAGAAGGTTCAATTATACTTCACGTTTGGCGCGAACAAATATTGTACGATTTATTTGTGCAATCCTGTATTTTAGTCCGTCAACGTTCGTCGGTCCGTGTTTACGGAGTGCAGGTGCCCAAATACACAGCCGCGGCTCGCGACCGACCGGCGACTGACGTGACTAGAGATGTGTCGTTCGCGAACGATTCGTTCAAAATTATTAATTAATAAATTAATTCCCTGTTTTCAATGGATTTGAATCTTTTTTGAGCCACTTGCGATAAAAAACCAACCTCGTTTGGATGATTCGTTTCGTTCTTAAGGTCACTAAGTCAGAATCGGTCTGTAACTCGAAGATTCGGTAACTCGGTATTTTATTTATTTATTTATTTACAACTTTAGGACACTACAGAACTGTGTTCCATACAGCATTTACTTTTTACATTTTGGAATTGGGTTTATGGAAATTTACGAAAGGACACTACAGTACCTAAAATATATAGAAAATAATACATATTATGTAATTATATTTCCAAAAAATCGTGCACAAAAAATATTTTAAGATTTGACTTGAAAGTTGCTAACGTAGCGGAGAACAACTCAATATTCTTATAATAATTACTGCATGCGATTTGCATTCTAATTAATGGCGTGTTGCATCCTAAATTTGTTCTTTGGAATGGATGTTAAATCATTCGTGATTTATTTAGGTAATTTGATTTTGCTCACATTACCAGAGGTGTATTAGGCAAACAATTTATGCGTATTGTGTTAAAAGAACTTTTTTTATTTGTTTTAACTATTCTTTTGAACAAAGACTTAATTTGGAGAAACATTTGTAGGTTTTATCAATTATAGTTTTTGAAAGTTTTATTCCAAATATATTTTTTAAAATAATAATTGTACCAAAATGAAATAAATATAAATCATTTCTTTATTTAAGATAACTATCACATTTTTTGTGGAATTCAAAAACGACCGAGTCCGACCGGCATCATAATAAAGTGAATCGGTTTCGAACGAATTTTTTCAAGTGAATGAATCAAATCAATCGATTTAGTAAAAGGATTCGAACTTCCCACCTCTAGACGCATGCACGCATCGGACTCGCTCGCCGTCCCGCCACTACGCCCGCTACCCCGATACTCTTTAATATTGTACGAGTAAAGTTGAATTATTATTGCTCAATGTTGATTATTGTTAATTTTAAATAAAAGATAGTCTTAATATTGTTAAGTTGCATTATTAGTGCCCTCTCTGGTAAGAAAAGTGTCGTTTAGAATGTAGGTTTAATTAAACTCCATGCGAGACCAATATGTTATTGAGATTTTAAGGTAAAAAAAATGGGGGGCGCTACAAAATAACTGATTTTCAAAGTGGGCGTTGGACGAAATAAGTTTGGGAACCCCCTGGGGTATAAACATAGGTTTAAAACGGCCCCGTTTTTAAAATACATTAAAAGAAAATTTTTAAAATTGGGATTTTCATTTTATTCTCAAGTAAGGTTTGTCGATTTAAATAAAACTTGGAAAAGTTAGAACATTAATCGGAATACATATATGAGGCGATGAAACTTCTGTTACTGGTATGAACAAGTGGCGTAGCTCCGGACTATTTTATACCTTTTAACCACGTTTTTTGGTACAGTAAAACTTGTCTATAACGGCCACCATAAAATTAAGAATAGTTGGCCTTTATAGAAGGGTGGCAAGTATTGCCAGGTAACAGTTGCTCAACCATTCGAGGCTACAAAATTTTTCACTGATAAATTGCTTGCTGCCAAGTGCTTTTTGTTTAATTAACGGTCCAGATATTGGAACATTTTGACCTCTTTCTTTGCAGTGTAGAAGACTTGATCTATTGCAAATCCTCCCGACCTCAGAATTTTTTTTTATTCTAAATTAACTCCTTCTTCAAACATTTGCTTTAGTTCATCTTTATTCCTGATGATATTATTTGTTTGGGATTTTCCAACCGAAAACTTTTCAGCTGGTTTTCGCAAACCCAAAGCGTACTTTGCACTTTCCGTAATAACATCAATTTTTTTCCTTTAGTAACAAACCTTTTCGTTGTAAAGACATGAATAAAAACTTTTTAATTCCAATCACGATAGCTCAAATAAATGCAATAAATCTTTGATTTTTTGTAAAAATTAAAATTGATACCAGTTTTTCATATATCACTTTCCGTACCACACAAGTTTAAAATTAGAATGTCTCAAAAGCTAAATTAATTTAGGTCCACTTTTTTAATGCAAAACTAAGCAAAAATAGTGTAATGTATTAAATTATTAAAAATATTAATACCATAAAAGTTATAAGTAAATTTTGGTAAAAAAGTAAATTAATAAAGTTGCCGGAAGCTACGCCAATGGTCCATAATAGTAACAAAAGCTTTACATTAGAAAAAATATTTCGGTCAGAGTTTTAGCTATAAAAATTTTTATATAAATCGAAAAACCCACTTAAATAAAATTAAAATCCTAATTCTATTTTTCATACTCTGTATCTAAAAAATAAAGCCGTTTTGGAGCTGACACTTTTAAGTGAAAAGATAAAGAATGTTTTTACTGACATAAGTGAAGCACCTAACGCCGTCTCTTATATTTTTTTTTGACAAACGTAGGTAAGTTGGTAAAAAATAACTTTTTTAAAATTTATTGCTTTTGAAAAAAACTACTTTAACTTAACCAGTAACCGTCAATTTTTACCCAATTACTTAATAAATCATAAAATTATTATTAAATGCAGGCACAAGTAAGTATATAGTACGCCCACTAATACAAATATATACTTTTTCTAAACATAGGTTATGCGTTTCAAAAGCTACAAGGTAATAAAATAGTTTAAAAATTGACAGCCAACTGTTATTAAAAATTAATATGTATCTTCCGAATTCTTTGGATTTCGCTGTAAAGTAAAAATATTTTAAAAGCAAAAATATTTATATTCAAAACTAATAAAAAGTTCTAATGTCAGATAAAAGCAGACAAATGATCTTTATTTTATCCCTAATTCATGGATTTTTCTTAGCATTTGCTTAGGAATAGCGCCTTGAAATGTTAAATTTTAAAGCAAATTTAAAACTACTTAAAATAAAGTCTGTATAAAGCTGGATAATTACCTGGTATATACCAGTCAAATAAACTAATGTCATTTAAAACAAAACGTCATAAAAAGTATAAAAGCTTTCAGATTTTTCTAAGTTTTTAAAGCAAAATTTCTTAAAATTTAATTTAATTTTTCTTTTAATTTTATTTTGACAACGGTGGCCGACTTACCACCGGAACGTAGGTTAGTATTTTTGATTTTTGGGTATTATGAGGGGTTTTTCTTCTTTTTTGTTGCAGGCGATCTGCAAGTTTATAGGGGTCAATGGGGCTGAGCAGATTCAGCCCGGGACTTAAGTGGTCTCATTTTCTAGAAAATTTCAAGGCGAGTACTTCCAAAGAAAACATTAAAACATGAAGCCGCGAAAAAACTATAGAACTCATTTAGAAACCTTATATTTCCATTCTACGCTTGTTCTAATTGGTCGGGGTGGAGAACTAACCAGAACCAAACCTTTTCAATAACCTTACCGCTCGACCGAGCAAACAAGCGTTTGAGAAAGAAAGGAAAATAGCGGTATAACCTTTCTCTCTCGCTTCAACGATCTTTTTGGTCGGTACCGCCGTTCTACGTGCTAATGGGTTGTCCCTTCCTCATTAACCAATCAGCCCATTTGAGCGAGAGACAAAGGTTATGCTGTGATTATTATTTCTCTCTGGCACGCTTGTTCGCACTGTCAAGCGGCAAGACTGTCTCTAAAGATATAAATGATCGAAGAATAATACATAAAATAGGAAGTAACACTTTTTGGACAAAGAGAGAAAGATGTTCACAATATCTTATTATTGCTATTAAAAACATAATTCTAAGTAGAAAAAGTGTTAAGTTTATTTATACCAATACTTAACATTTTGTTTTGAAACCCTGTTTATGCGTTCTTAGCCCCCAGGCTATCCTAATTTTAAATAATAATTTTGTCAGTAAGATTACTACATACCGCAAAATGAAAGAATTAAGTATTTAAATTTATAAAAACTATATTTTATGAATTGTAGAGGCTTTTAAGTCCGACACTGAACATGCCTTTTAAATGCGCTCACTCGATCACCCAGATCTTGGTTAAGTGCGCGCTAGTATAAAGTAACCACAAATGCGCTAAGAAATTATTAGACATCTGAATATAAGGTTATCTATGATCTCGATTCATCTTACGGCACAAAATTCGGAGATTCAGTGCTTTATTTCCTCGACTGTAATATAATAACTGTCTTAAAAAAAATTAATCAAATAATCGATTTTGTAAAGTAGACAAATTATTTTATTTGTACGTATTTTTTGTTAGTCCTTAGTAAATTTCTCTTTAACGTATTCTTAATTTAGGGTTTTTTTGTATACTTGCTTCTATAAATATTATAAAAATAAATATTTTTAGAATACTACAACTATTTAAATTATTTATGGTTATGGATGTTTTTTTTAGTTTTGGCCGTACTAGACTACTAGATCGCAATACAAGCCAGTGATTTATTTTAAGTTGTAAGGTGCGCCAAAAGGAGTATGAAAAGATAAACAAACAATAAAACTTTTATTATGTTAATCATTTAATATTAAAAAAGGGGGGTTAATGGTTATATTTTCAAAAACCAAAGATGCGATATCCTAAACATGTTTAACATAATTAGTAGATATGTTTATAAATGATTTTGTTTTCTGGAAAAAGTAAATGACCTTTTTAGTCAAAATTGTATCTGTATAAATTTTAATCACATATTTAAAATTTTGTCCAGTTACTTGCGGTATGACATTTACATATCCACAATGCCCTGTTAGCATTTATTTTCCATTAGTTTTCCTAACATCATTTTTATAACTTTAAAAAAGTTTTCGAAAGGTGAGAAAACGCAACTGTCATTTAATAGTTAACATGGGATTTAGATCGTAAGAATACTTATTTAAAAGTTTAAAATCGTTATCTGAAAGCGATATCTAATTATTGTGGAAAAAGTTTCGGTTATTTTAGAACCGTTTGGTACTTGTACTAGCGATGAAAAGCGAGTTGATGGAATGTTTCAAGTTTCCCAGAATTACTTTTAAGGAGAATTTAATTTTTATTATATGCAAATAAAAGATTATGTTCAGAAGGTTACAGAGCCATATTATTTGAACACTTTTATTTTATCAACATTATCATCTTTGACATATTGACCAGAACTAACCACAACTAACCAGAACACAATCCGTTTTCTGTTACTCAAAAAAAATATTTTTTTAATAAAGAAAAATATGATTATAGATTTACTATTTATTGTATTTAAAGAATTGTATGATTTAATCTTATAAAATGTATTTGGGAGTAGTAACAATGCCAATTAATATATGGTAAAAACAAGGGTAAACATATTTATTATTAGAATAAATATTTTAAAAACTTAAACTTAAGTTATATTTTTGGGTTAAAATCTCATTAAGTATTTAATTATAATATGGTGGTGAATCATATCCTTGCAAATAAAGAATAAACAGATATAAAAAGATATTTCCTTATTTTTGTGCCGATAAACTTAATTTATGATTTTAAAGACTTAATGTATTAATTTTATTTATTTTTATATAAATTATTTTCATATATATATATATATATATATATATATATATATATATATATATATATATATATATATATATATATATATATATATATATATATATATATATATATATATATATATATATATATATATATATATATATATATATATATATATATATATATATATATATATATATATATATATATATATATATATATATATATATATATAATATATATATTTTTTTAAACTATATTATTGAAAAAATTTTAATATAAAGTCCATAATCGTACGAGTGATTGCATAGAAGTTACAAGAAATTTAACTTAGCGTCAATCTAAGGTTGTAAGGTACACATCTTACAAAAAGTAATTAAATTACTGAGGCCCCTAGTATGCAGAATGTAATAAAAAATATATTTTACAGTTAAGGAGGTGCTAAATAGGTAAACCTAAAATACGCAACCTAAAGCATTTTTATATCAAACACTTAAAAGACACACTTAAAAAGAAAAAACCAAAATATTACAAGACCCACCGCCAGCCAGAGCATTCCTACCAAATATATTAATATGAAGACAATCTAAAAATCTACAACCAATATTTAGGATTAATAAAAGATAGAAAGAGTTCTTTTTTAGTGTCAGAGCTTTATAGGAAAACAACAGTCCAACTTAAACAGATCATTAAAATAAATATAAAGAAACCAAGGTTTTGGATGCCACTTATCGTGTCATCGTCAAACAAGACCGATGGCTTAGAAGATTCCAGAGAATCGCTATCAAATGACTAAACTACAGATTCGTTAACCTGAGCCGTTGAAACGAAGTTGGTTCAGTTATTCGCTAGCAACCAAAATCTGGAAGAATTTTCCACTTATATTGCTAAAAGGCAAAGTTTAACAGAAAATCAACCACTGTCTAAAATTACAAAAATAAAATGAAAAATATACGATTGTCGCGACGGCTTACCACAATTAATTTTACTGTGTTCCTATATAATTTTTATTTTTAAACAATATTGAATTTTAATTAAAAACTTATACAAGGTGTTTTCTAAATCTTGAAAACATTTTTTTAAACTATAATAATAAATTTATTAGACTGGTTAATTTTTTGTGTACTAAACATGTATGTGTTTAAATAAATTAAACAAAAGAATTTTTTAAATATTATTAAAAATTATATTATAAATAAAAATACACACATTATATTTATTTTTTAATTTATAATTTATTAATCAACTTTATATTAGGCTGGATAGTTTAAAATTCAAAATAATATATTTTAGGCTTTAAAAATATTTGCTTTAGT
>JAHBCN010016528.1:0-19482 GCA_019359885.1 Listronotus oregonensis
GCTTTTACCAGTTTTGATACTCTGGGGATGAAGGAATGATCTATATGAAAGTGGAATCATAATTAAGAGCATCTACTCTTCTTGGGATGAAATTAAGAATGCAAGAGTTGTGAGAGATAACATTTCCCAGACATGTGAACAATTTTAAAAATGATCTGATTTGGGATACATACAGATTCAGATTGAAAAAGATACTTCCTGGCTAAAGAGATTTTTTTAAGGCCACTGTGGCTATGAAAATAATGTGTTAACGCCAATTAGGGCTAATCTGACAAAGCAACGACAACAAGGTTAATTTTAGTTATTGCGTTATCCTGAGCTTGTTTTTTAAATCTGATTTGGAGATTAGTGTGATTAACTAAATTGATTAACTAAATAAATATTGGAGTAAAGGGTACTCTCATCAGTAAAACTGTTGATTGGATCGTTGATATAAAGAAGATACAGAGTTGGTGCCAATACCGAGTGCTGGAGCACCCAAGCGTTAGCTTAGTGAAAGTAAAAAAGGTTAACATCCAACTAATATACGGTGATAAAAAGGTAACTGGAGAGACAAAAACAAAGTTTAGGTGGAGGGCCGTAGCAAGGAAGTTTCTTAAGAAGCCTATTATACTAAACCTGGTCAAATTCCTCGGGTATGTCAAAAGCAAAGATCAGGGATTCGTCAAGTAACTCAAGGGACTTTTTCCAATTGTGTGTAAAAAAGGAAAAGGGATCTGCTGTAGATCTTTTGTGACAGAATCCATACTGTCTCTCATGTATAATTTTGTGTTTTCCTAAATGCTTTAAAATTTGTAAATTAATGAATATTTCCAAGTTTTTATTTGGGTAGTTTTAACAGTTAATTATTACTGCATTATAATAAAAAAATTAATAACAACCATGATGGCTTTACTGTCTATCAATACCTATGTACAAAGCAATATAAACAGAAACTTTTATAAAAACAATTACGGAAAGTAAAAATAAATTATTAATTATTTAAATTTTTAAATAAAAAAAATATTAACAAATAATTTATGAAGATTACAAAGAATTTTAAAATTTACACAAAATACTCCCTAGTTATCACATTTACCCCTTCTTTTTAGTTCTGGTTAGTTACAAAAAATCATGATGAAATTAAACCACATAAAGTTAACTGGCGATTTTAACATAACATTAATTCATGTTGTCACACATAGGTTCTAAGCTATCTTTTTGTCATAAAACTTTCTAATCTAAAATACGCTCTGAATAAACTAATCTATTTATTTATATGACGACCGGAATAGGGATTGAAACTTAAAATATAAATTTAACTATTTTAAAACATCTTCTGGATATTATTTAACTATTTATATGAAAAGAGAAATAGCGTAATATAGTCTTAAATATAACTTCCTAATATTGCAATAAACTGGTTATCATTAGAATATCAATAGAATAAGGATACTGAAACGGGTGGTGTGTATAAGTTTGTACGAGTAAAAGTCAGAACCTGTGAATTCAGCTGCATTTGGATCGGTCGCAAACCAACCTAGAAAATAAAGGTTTTTCGAATGGGTTTCATTTTTTATGTAATTAAATTAAATTTAACAAAAAAAAGGTAGTGAATGCTGCATCAAATCAGGTAATATTCGATTCAAACTAAGGCAGACTGACTTTCGTACAGATACTTTCTTTATACAGGGCTCCCAAAGTATTTTATTACCCTAGATTATTTGTGTTCTTACCGATAGGTCGAAATTTATTGTTCCAAAGCATTTAAATATTCTCAAATAGGGAGACAGTATTTTATAACTATAATAAATGTGTCTACGACAGGTATATAAAATCTAATTAGTGCAGGTATACTGTAGTAAAATTGCACCATAACTAGTTTTAAATTTTAATTTTAACAACTATCGTGTCTTGTTTGCATCGAAAGAAATAAAAATGTGGAGGCCGTGGAATTCTAACAGTAAAAACCCAAATGATTTTTAAGTTTTGATAGGCAACAAATAGTTTTTTTTTAATTTGTTTGTAACGATTTTTTCATCAGAGAAGTGCAGGGCAGATGCCATCAAAGAAGCCATACATTTGACCAAAGTGCGTCGAAGAACAGTGTACAAAATTATAACGCATGGACCAAACATAAGAAAAGAACGTAAGGATAGTGGTTCATCCCGTATTATAACAGCAAATAATTCTAAACTATAAGGCACATTATGTGGCTTGAAAAAAAATATCCAACCCTGGACTGTATTTAAAAAGAACTGGAGAGAACTGGGATAATAAGCTGCTCTAAAACAACTTTGTGGAGCATTCTAAGAAATGTATTTAAGTATAAAGAAAATTGACAAACCTCAGAGCATTATGGAAAGCCGCCATACGTCAACACTACATTTTTTTTGCTTTTGTCTTCCCAAATTTTTTTATGATATTATGGGTATTATATCAAGTTTCATCTTGATAATTAATATGTCTGTTTTGATTTCGGTACTCTAAGATTTTTTGTAGGTATTGATTTCTTTAACGAATAATTAAAGAAATCAATATCTACAAAAAATTTCAGAGTACCGAAATCAAAACAGACATATTAATTATCTAGATGAAACTTGATATGATACCCATAATATCATAAAAAAAGTTGGGTAGACAAAAGTAAAAAAAAATGTGGTGTTGACGTACCATCCAGCAGGGGAAAACGAATAACTATTCTACACTGTGGGGATCTGATGGTTGGGAAGAAGAAGCGCTGCTTTTATCAGCGAAAAATATTAAGGACTGTTCATGGTATTACCATCAAGACATGGGCAGTTTCCTATTTGAAAAGTAGTTTTTTTGAAACGTTATTACCAAAGTTACCAGACAAAAGTGTTTTTGTTACGGATAACGCATCATACCACTTAAGACTCTTCTCCAAAATTTCCACAACCAGTTTTACAAAAGTGGAAATAAAAATGTTTTTGTTACAAAATAATTTTTATTTTAGAGATTCATACAATAAAAAAACTACTTGAGGTATTACGAACAAAAAACTTAAAAAAAAATGTGGTGGATAAGCCTTACAAAAACATAAGGTTGCCGCTATAATATTGTGTTCTTAACACATGCTAAACTGATATGGGCTTACGTTTCTTTAAAAGTGTTAGACGATGTTATGGTTTCAATAACACTAAAATCTTGGACTTCCATTGTCTTTATTTGTTAATTGATACACAACGTTTCGGTTAGTGATGTATCTCCAACCGTTTTCAAGTGATAACTAAAACTATTCTTAAAAGCTACGACCTTATATACTATTCGGTATCAACGAACTGTTTAGAGGCTACGAGAAGACCTGGTTTAAGATCACAAAAAAGGATGCCCACATTGAATTTCTACGAGAAGCCAGAGATAACAACATTATTCCAGTCGGTTTTCGCCTGAAGTCACCAATACCAGGAGAAAGAGCTAAACGTATTCCGCAAATCTCTGCTCAGATCCCAGATTAACTACCACCGATGGAAGAAATCACAGCTGCTACTAGAAGTTACCAGAGATATGAAGAGATTAAGGAATACGTACACGAAGAGGACTATAACCCCATTTTTCAAAAAATCCAAAGAACATGCGAGAAGGCCAAAGACAATTTACGACAAAAACACCAGAGCAAATTGAACAGACTTTACAGTAAACGACCAACAGCTGAGACAGTCAACAAAAAGACTATAATTAACATGTCCTCCCGAACCCTCTCGGAAAAAGAAGAACAGCTTTTAGGGCGAGGATTAAACTTTCCCATAGCTCCAAAGCATACACCTACTCTAGACATAATTAGCTCTTTAGAAACAACAAGGCTCCAGGGACCAGATGCGGAAGAACTTCGATGGAAAGTAAGAACCGTTTTAGAAACAAAGCAAAGTAACCCCACCAATATCACTCAGAACGAATTAGCAGCTCTTAAAAACCTTCAAAATGATACATCCATCAAAATTCTTCCAGCAGACAAAGGAAATGCCACTGTAGTCATGGATACATTCACCTATGATGAAAAAATTGACGAAGTCCTTCGTAAAGGCAAATACAGATCCCTTGATCAAGATCCAACACCCTCAATAGAAAACAAAATTTACAGGACTTTAAGAAAATATAAAAACTTTCTGACGGACGAAACTAGAACAACTCTAACACCTCATCATAGTAAGCCTCCACATCTATATGGACTACCAAAAATACACAAGGACAATATACCTTTAAGGCCAATCACCAGCTCCAGGAATGTACCCTCGACTGCACTGGCAAAATACCTTTTAGAACTGATTAAGCCCTTAGCCGGTAAGTCACCATCTTTTGTAAAAAACTCCAGTCATTTTGTTGAGTTTCTCAATAATGTAGAAATAGGACCAAACGATATTTTCGTAAGCTTTGATGTAGAAAGTCTATATACAAATGTACCAATAGAAGAATCGTTAAGCATCATTCGGCCAAGCTCAACGAAGATGATACCTTAGGAGAACGCACCACCCTGCCGCTGGATGGAGTGATGGAATTGTTGGAGCTGTGTCTCCGAGTTCTTACTTTCAAGTGAAAGATACGTACTATGCGCAGGACGATGGACTTCCCATGGGTTCACCGCTCTCTCCAGTGGTAGCAAACATTTATATGGAATGGTTTGAGGAACACGCAATTAATACTGCACTAATCAAACCAAAAGTTTGGCTACGATATGTTGACGATACTTTTATTGTATGGACAGGTAATGACGAAGAACTTAAAGGTTTCTTAAAACATCTAAATTGTCTTCGACCCTGTATCAAATTCACAATGGAGAAGAAACAAAATTCGGCTCTACCTATTCTCGACGTTTTAGTCAAACGAAATAATGGACATATACAAACCTCGGTATACAGAAAACCTACCCACACTGGACAATATTTACACCAGAATTCCAATCACTCTAACGAAACAAAACGAGGAGTCATACGTACTTTACATAACCGTGCGGTGACATTATGCAACAGAAAGGAATCTCTGCAAGCCGAAATAAGTAATATAACCAGGGATCTCAAGCAAAACGGCTACAGTGAGAGATTGGTTAAGGAAACAATCGATAAATATCAAGACAAAACTTCACAAGAACAAATATTTATGACTATTCCGTATATTAAAGGAACTTCAGAAAAGATCCGCAGAATAGCGAATAGGTACAATATTAAAACAGCATTTAAATCCCCAACCACTCTCAGAAGTATCCTTACTAAGACAAGACCGGACAACAATGGTTCAAAAAATGACTGTATCTACCAAATTTCTTGTGATTGTGGTGAAGTATACATTGGGGAAACAAAAAGACCACTAGAAATTAGAGTTAAAGAACACAAAAAACATACGGAACGAGGTGAAACGTCGAAATCAGGGATTGCCGAACACGCATGGTCAAAACAACACCGTATACAATGGTCGGAAGCAAAAATTATTCATAAAGAAACCCACTGGAAGAAAAGAAAATTTAAAGAAGCTGTAGTAATTGCAAACAATCAAAATGTATTTAGCAAACCGAGTGTAGACATTCCGAATATCTGGCTACCGTGCTGAACCGTGACAAGTCGGTCAAGCTTCGGTGAACAACGAATAGTATATAAGGTCGTAGCTTTTAAGAATAGTTTTAGTTATCACTTGAAAACGGTTGGAGATACATCACTAACCGAAACGTTGTGTATCAATTAACAAATAAAGACAATGGAAGTCCAAGATTTTAGTGTTATTTATATGGGCTTAGTTAAAAACAACCAAAGCAATCGAAGAGCAAATATGCAAGTAGATACTTGCATATGGTATTCAAGGGCTATTTTATCTGGTAATAAGTGCGAAGCGATTGAAATCTGATTGAGTTCTGGGTGGAAGGCAATCTCGCTAGATTAAAGTTTGTTTCTGCCGCAGCCTTTGAATACAAATTGTAAACAAACAGATGATATTGCAGCTGCAGGCGAGCATCTCAGTTGCTCTTTATGAAGGACTGCATAAAACGCAGCGATCTGAGATACAATTTGTTTGCAAAGGCTGCGGCAAAACAAACTTAAACCTAGCGAAATTGCCTTCCACCCAGAATTCAATCTGATTTCATTTGCTACGCATCTTCCACCAGGTAAAATACCATTTAACTACCTGTATATTTTCTTACTGATTGATTTGGTAAGAAATTACCAATTACTTTGAAGTCCCCTGAAACCCCAAAGGAATCCACTGAGGGGTTGGGAGAGAATTTTCAATACATACTTCCATTGGCGTAGCCAATATTTATGTTTGGGAGGGGCTGTCCATATAAAACCGTAGTATTCGGGAAAAACTGTATTTTAGTATTGTTGCAATTAATGAGATAAAATAAATAGTGAACGAAAACTTTATAAACCTTAGTGTAACAGATAGGATACATAAGCTTCAACACAGAAGAAAAACAAAAATAAATTCATGAAAAAAAATATGTCAGCTTTATGGGGCTTCAGCCCGGAAGCGTTCTCCCTCCCCCTGAATACTCTTATGAGGCCTTCTGAATCTTAAAAGGTACTTAAAATAATAAAATTTTGCTATAAATTGTGTAGCATAAAAAATTGATCACAGCTAAAACGCTCTATCTCCGAAACTATTGGACCTACAATTATCGCTTCAGTCATCAATTGTTGCGAATGAAATCTAGTTTATAAATAGTTTTAACGGTCTTTAATGAAAAACCTGTTCTTCCGGGTCAAAATTGTCAAACATCGAAAAAATAATTCAAGGATTTCTTAATTTTTAATAAAGACCCGATCGTCTGCCAAGGTGGAAAACTTGGATTTAACATTGCCTTTCCATCATAAATAATATACCAAAAAACCAAAAACACTTGATTTGGTGCATTGCTCAATTGATTGAATTAATGAAAAAACAAAGCAAACAACTTTTAAAAAATTAGAATCCATCGATTAGAACTCGCAATATTGTTTAAAAAAATACAAAAAATGCTTAATATCTAGTTTTCTGAGCTTTTTCGCTCATAGCTTGGCTCTCAATAAAGATAAAAAGCTTTGCAATTCCTCGCTTTAAAGCTTTGGATCTCAGCTTTAATACTGTATATGATAGAACCCTTATAAATAGTTTTGGAAAACGATACATTCAATTAAATACTTAATAGTACGAAATAATTTGTTTATACGCGTTTTTCACAAAATTAAGTTAAACATAATACTAGTCTAGTTTAAGAATAGTAAATTAAATATATTTTTTTAATAAATTTTATAAGGTATAATTCGCGCAAGTAAAACTTCAATTTTCTAGTTTGGTTTGCGAGCTCTAACATTTTAACCAATAAAAGTGTGCTCGGAAGGACCTCAATCGGCCACGAAACCCCATTTGGCGCCCGTACTAATAGTATCGGGAAAAAAAGGAACTATAATCTTTATCCTCTTCTGTATAGAAAAATATTGTAAAAAAGCCAATAACGTTTGTTTTTATGGGAATCTATTCTTCGTAAAGTAACTTTTTACACTTTATAACCTAATATAAACCACTAACAAAAGGCAGAAAAAACGAAGATCACTGGTTTGTACCCTAAGACATTAGGCGCCCATAGACGGTGTCGACCGACGAGATCTGCCATACTAGATCCGCCGACCTTCTGTGAACGATCTGATTTGTCATGTCCACAGACGAACATACTTAGTCCGCAATTTGTCTAACGATCGGTTCCTGAACCTACGCTGTCTTAATTAGTTGGCAGAAATTTTATATTTTGACATACTGGGTAGTATGACTAAGTATTTTAAGCTGGTCTAAAATACCTCTTTAGTCGGTGAACTGTGCAAGGTATAAAATGGAGAAAAAATTGCTCTAATGGGTTAATATATTTTAAAAATCAGTCAAAAGGATGATAGAAATAAGAAAATTAAAAAATGGGTTAAGACATGACTTTCGGAACGAGGAAAATATGGTGATATGCCTTTAGTATGTGAATTGAGACAAAATGGACAATATTTTTTTAAATTCATATGCTTCCCTTTTTTAATTATTATTTATATAATCTGGATCTTTAATTTTTCACAAACATGGTCGTTTCCTACAACTCTATAAACTGTTAATATTTCTTTGTCCACTCCATTACACCGCAAAATTTTATTCCCGATAAGACGGGGAGCTTAACACGGTCTGTGTCGGTAATGTGCATTAAATTGCGAATAGACAGACATTATCCTCATTGTCGCGCATAATATCATATGTGTTTCCATATTGGTAAAAGACTACGAGGATACAAAATGTTTTATTAAGTTAGAGAATTATTTAATGAGATGCTTAAATACAAACGGTCTTAGCTAACTAAGGAAATCCACGCGAGCCTTAGAAAATCTGTATATTCTACATCCATCTAGTAGCCCATTGAAAATAATAAAAAAAAAACCCGGAAAATCCAGAAATTTTTTCTCCATCAGATTCTTTTGCATAAAGTTTCAGTTTAAGGTATAAATAAGTTCAGTTTAAGGTATAAAGATTACTGGTTTGTACCCTAAGACATTGGTATTCACTATGAAATACAAATTGTTTTTTATTAGTTAAGAGAATTTTAGAATTAGGGCGTTAAATACAAATGGTCTTTTGCATAAAGTTTTAGTTTAAGGTATAAATAACCGGAAAATTACTATCCGTACGCATGAAAGGGTTTGCAATGCACTTTTGTGTAAAAAAGTGCATTTTTGCTCTTTTTTTATATTTTTCGTTGCCTTTTTATATGATTGATCCAAATAAATAAAACTATGATTGATTGGACATTTTATTAAGATGAATATCTAACAATAAAAAAATATTTTTATATTTTAATTTTATTTTATGACTTTAATTTTATGAATTTTATTCTACAGGTAACAAATTATAATGTCAGATAACGTATGTATTCTCTGTGACAAGGAACTTGGTGAAGATATCTCGATAGTCAAGGAAGTCGTCAAAAAAAAATATGATTTTAACGAGGAAAATTAGGAAAGATGGGAAGCACGATTTAATAAATAAAAGTAACAATTAATACTTAAGAACTTTTAATGATTTTGCAAAAGCAATTGTACAAATAAATGTGGTTGCAAAAAAATCGGCCTAAAATGCAACAAATACTGCAACCACTGTAAATGCATGGAATGCTAAAATAGTAAGAGAATAAAAGATTTTTTATTTAACTTTCAATTACTGAAGCAGATTTTATGAAAGTGGAAGTTGAACTACAAATATTCTAATGGGCCATATCGAAAATAATGGATCCGAATGGGACGATACTGATGAAGACACCAGTTGTGGCTAGCCTCCTTAAAAAAAAAAAATGAGGATGTATATTTTTCCTAATATTTTAAATAATAAAGCTTATAGTAATTATCTGATATTAGCATATGAATTATGCACTTTTTGATGCAATTCTTTGGTCCAAATGGCCCACTAACCACAACTAACCACAACATAAATGTTTGTAAACAATTTGTAATACTTAAAATTATATTAAGAAATAAAAATTACCGGAGTTTTATTTATTGGATTAATTACATAAAAAAAACCATTAAAAAATATAAAAAATAGCAAAATATGCACTTTTTCACACAAAAGTACATTTTAAAGTTCATTGCAGACCCTTTCATGCATACAGATAGTAATTTTCCGGTTATTTATACCTTAAACTGAAACTTTATGTAAAATTGGATTTTCAGGATTTTTAAATTATTTCCAATGGACTATACGGTAGTTTGTTTATAAGCTTGGACAGTTATTGCGTTAAATAACCTTTTCTGAAACAACTGACCTAACATCTACAAATCTTCTTTAAATAATAATAATTGGGTTGGGAATAGCTAACAGCTAAAGCGTTTTCATTGCAAACTCTTTTTGATTTTTATTATTTTCTTAATCGGCCCGTAAATGAAAAACACTCGTGTTTCTGAACCAAACCAGATTAGGTACAAAAATTAGTTGGATAATTTAACAAATTCAAGAAGATTGTGAAAGACTTGAGCGTAAGTAAACAATTTCATCCAGGTACCCCTTTGCCATTTTTTATTAAAGTTAGTAGAATGACGATCTGGCTTCAGCCGCATTTTCACACAATTAATGAAAATCGAATAAAAATCACTATGAGAACAAATTTTTAATTTTAATCGCACAAGTTTCGTTGAAAGGCTCATTCTTACGGATCGATTTTACTCGTTTAACTTTAGTCGATCAACCTATACCAACTTATGTTCTCATAGTTATTTTCATTTGATTTTCATTGATCCACTAAAGTTGATCAACTAAAATTCAACCGAGAGAATACGCCTTTGGAGCTTCACCTTCTGAATGCATTTCAATATTATATTAGTTTTATGTAAATGAGTAATTTTAAGTTGTTATTTTGTTCTCTATAGCTTTATCTTTCTGTATCCATAATATACGCATTTTAATATATTTTTTATTTGCTCTAAGTGGTGATAAACAAATTTTAAAAAATAAAAGCTATTTAAATTTCTTATTAAAGTTTATTTAACATAGTAGTGTAATACTCTGACCAAGAAAATATCAATGTTTTATACAAAAAATATCACTTTAATCCTAACTTAATATAATGTAAATCTAATGCAATCTGTTACCATATCATGCCATACATTTATCTTCCTTAATATAAATTGAATGTGAATATAATCGATCAATGATAAGCGAGAAGCTTAGCTACGTATAATATAATTTAATGTGAATGAAGGAAACTGCTGTTAATAAATCCTGTATCGTGCTGTTATTTTCTAACCAGATAAAAAAATCTCTAAATACAAATCCCATTTATTTAATACAAAATTGCTTAATAGGAATGATACTTTTAAAGTAACGTAAAATGACACAATTAAAAAAGGGAAAATATCTACTATGACCTAAGAGTTAATTTCTGTTTTGCCATTTATCCACCACATATGCGTTATGCACTATGAGGAGCAAGAAAAATTTTGATTTTTAAAAAAATCTCGTTTTTTAGGCTCTTAATAATACTTACCTTTATTATAGAAATTATAAAGCATGAAATTTTCCACAAATTTTATTTTATATTTTTTTTATACGCTTAACAGTTTTTGAGATGGAGCGCGGAGAATGCGCTGCGTTTATCGATGCATAGTATAAGGCAAGATCAACCGTATGTCCCGGTAAAAATGCGTCATATTTATATGACGCATTTTGTGTAAATAATCGTTAAAAAATCAATATTATAAATAATTTGCATTATTTATTTATTAAAACATTATATTTAAAATAATTTTTATTTAAAAATTAAAAATTAAAGAAAGTGCTTTTGAGACCAAAATACTTAATAATTTAGAGACCAAAATCTTTGACAACAAGGATGATAATGAACTGGAAAATTTTGATAGACCAAAAAACGATGATAAAAAAATATGAATCCCAATTTAATTGTTAAAGTTTATATATTTTTCCCCACATTTGAACTTTAATTTTATTGTAGTTAATGTATAATACATAAGTGCTTAATAATAATTAAAACGTATTAACTTTTTTTTACTTAGAATATTTATTAAATTTAAGATTTATCTGAATCTAACTAAAACATACCCAAAAGATTTTACCCAAAAAAATAATTTCACGAAGTAGGAAATTATTATTTAACGAATATATTTAAAAATTAAAAATATTAAATGTGTTGTATTAATTAATAAGAAATGCAAATAATTTATATTTATAATTTTTTAGTGTTTAATTAACTTTGTACGATGTACTTATTTACTGGGACACACGGATGATCTAGCATTATACTTTGTATGACTCGCTGCGCACTTTCCGCGCTCTATCTCAAAAACGGTTAAGCGTATGAAAAAGTTTAAAACAAAGTTTGTAAAGTTATGCTGTACAATTTTTATAATAAATGCAAATGTTATTAAAACCATAGAAAGTGAGATATTTGCAAAAAAAAACGAATTTTATGACTTTTGACCTTGAATATCTTAAGGCACGTACAAAAGATTTTATAAGATGGATTTGCTTAAAGAATTTACAAAATCAAACCAAAGCAAAATTTTTTATTAGCAGCTCAAGTTAGTAGTATAACACAAAATAAAAAAATAATATAGGTTTACTTTGAAACCGATATAGTTATATTTTAAAAATTAAACCCTCTTATTAACTGATACTTTTTTGTCAATTTAGGTTAACTCAAACGCAAAAGGCGCAAGTATTTTATGTTTATTTTATTAGAAACTGAATTATTAGAAGGATATAAATTGTTGGGTGTCTTTCTCTAACCAAGTTATTACAGTACTCCCAGTCTAGTCAGGACAAACTAAAATAAAAATAATATTTTTATTTGATACCTTATAGCGTTTAATATTTTAAAAACAGTAAATATTTATATGGATTGCTTATTATTTATTTTTTTTTAATAAGCCAGTTTTACCATCCGTACTTGCTTTAAAATAGAAAACACCGTTAGATCTTCAATACCGCAACTAAAACCATTATTAACAAAAATACAAAGAATGTTATTTAAGTTTTTTTGCAAAAGTTACAAATTTTATACAAGTGAAATTTTTAGACTATCAGCCAAACGTATTAAAAACAGGGATTCCAAAAACCAAAATTTATCAACAGTATTTGATAGCAAACAAAATGAGCTAAAAAGCAACCAGTATTTTCAAAAAGAAAACTTGAAATAAAGAATATGCTGTAGTATTATCTATTACAGATAAATATTTAGTTTAAATCTGCTAATTTCAATATTACTTGTTTACTTTTGCTTAATGCTGTGATGAGTGTATTAACCTTAATATCAGTTAACCACTCTTTTTATTTCTGAGACTAGCAAATGCTCTTGTCACGACAAATAAATTTGTAATTTGTGACACTATGCCAGAATTTTTTTAAACGTCCTTTTGCAATATCATTGGTTTTAAAAGCAAACTTTGAAGAACTTTATTTTAATTATTGTAAAATTTTTATACAGGTTTAATTTGTTTTAAATCCTAAAAACTAACCAATTTGTCACCCAAAAGGTTGATAGTTTACTTTTTAAAATATTTTTAAATTATTAAAGGGGTTAAACGACGGTGTGTGCACAAGTTTGGATCCTGGACATTTTTTTTTATCTGGGAAACACTCCAAATAATATTATTAATTAATGAATAAGCAACAACAACAACAATATATTAGATATTTATAACATGCAATGTGTCTTTAAGGTATAACATTTTATAATGTAACTAAAGCCCTAATACAATATTAAATAATTTTGCAGTGTAAGGAGATTAAATATTACTTACCTGCTTAAAGAAAACAAACCCTAACAAAGGCTGTAATCGTCTTTTAAAACAACCTATTACCACCCAGGCTGCATTAGGCTTTAACCTTATTTTCCTACCATTTAATTTTTTTTACAATTTGTATTTCTTTTTGTTTTATATAATATGGTTATTTTAAATATGACCAGACCGCAAAATCCGCGATCAACGCTCAACAGAGCCTCGTTAGTGATATTGAAAAAACATTCACGGCGAAAGAAGTGGTTTTGTGTGTATTCTTAGACACAGAGAAAGCTTTTGATAACACCTCCTATAAATTTATACGAAAAGCCGTAGAAGCCGTGTTATCAGCTTATCAATAGGGGACACGTCGCCACATTCAGGGTAGCGTCTTGTCAGCGCTCTCGTCAATGGTGCTTGATGACCTCTTTATAAGGCTGACTAGCAAAGGCTTTAATGTACAAGGCTACTTCGCCGATGACCTTGTTATCACCATTATGGGCAAGCATGGCTGCATTGTTTCCGCACGCATGCAAACTGCCCTAAACATCGTCAAAAACTGGTGCACTAAGGGGGGATTAAACGTCAATTCGAGAGAAACCGTCAAAGTACCATTCACTACAACGAGGAAGCTGAATCCAAAAAACGGCAAGACGATTGAGCTTTTAAAAGAAGTGAATTTGTCAAAGTGCCTGTCGTAATTTCGATTTTAATGTATCTAAAGTCGGGTGGCTTATTTTTCAATACTTTTTCTTTTAAAAATCTCGACAAAAAAAATCTGAGGGTGTTAAGTCGGATGACCAAGCCAGACATTCTGTATTTCCTCTTTTATCTATCCATCTATCTGGGCAATATCTTTTGATCTTCCTGTACCCTGTATTGGTATGGCGTAAGGGGGCGACGCTTTGTCAAAACAAAAATTGCTTCTTTCGAAGTATCTTGATCATGATAATCTGAATATCGAATAACCAGGGACGAATTAAAGTTATAAATAATTTAAAAACTTATCTTTTGTTTCTTTAATGAAATAAAAACAATTTCTGACATAGTTAGTGTCAAAAAGTTTATACATTTCTTAAGCCAAAAAATTTCGAAATCTATAGTTTGGATGTCTCTAGCGATGTGGAGGAAGCCTCTCAAATTACAATGTCTGTATTTTATTATATATTTGTTCATATTTTCTTTGTGCAACTGGTGATAAAGTGGCCTATTCGCAACTAGTATTGAAAAGTTTTATTTTCAACACTAGTGTTGAAAAATAAAACGTTTCGATACGCCAGTCAGTTTTGAAAAATGTCACTTTTTATTTCAAAATGAGAAAAAATAAAGTTTATGCAAGGGGTCCATTTAGAAGATTTTCCTAGGTCGAAGTGGGCTATGTTGAGCTAAGCGACCCCATTTATTACAATACAATGCAATACAAATATTTTAAATATAAACCTAAAATTTACGTTAGTGTCAAAAAAGTGTAAATCGAATCATAAACAAATAAGTTATGATATAGATAGGCCAGCTGTATAAACAATAATATAATTATTGCGTAGGTATTTTTTTAATACGTGCAAATATTATAGTACATAAATACCTAATGATTTGTAACAAACATCGATATCTATTATCTTAAGCTTAAACTATAAAAGTCTGTTATTACTAAATATCCTTAAATAGCTTTGTATGTAAAAATAAACTGAGCTATTTATCAATCTAAACCAGCTAATATTAAATCGATAGCTTATTTTATATAAAAGATTTTTGTAAAAATATTACCAATTGTGATTTTTCAAGTAAAGCTTAAAGGCAAGCCAGGTTCATGAAATGCTAATGAATTTGTAAAAGTTCTTATTTAAGTATTTAAATTTTGTTACAAAGTTTAAAATACATTTTAGAGTAAATGATACAATTAATGACATTTTAGTCCAAATTTTAATACATTAAAAATGAGTTTTTTGTACTCTTTATAAAATGCATGCTAGACTTAATTTTTTCGTAATGTTATAAAATATTTTGCTTTAAATAAATTTTATATTATTAGCTAAAATTGAAGAACTTAATGAAGTTTAATCCGATCAGTAGATGGTTAAGTAGCTCTTATGGCGTCAGGTAGTTTGCGGTATTCAATAACCATTAGCAGATTAATGATGTCCCTGATAGATTTAGAGACTTGTTTGATTGATTGAAAGCCAAAGCGGATTAGCACTTACACTCGTACTTGCTTTTTCGCTTTATAAGTTAATTCTTAGTGTAAAATACGTAAAAAAATTACTTTTTGTTCTAAAATATAAAATATAATTACATTTTAAGTTGAGATTCACTTTATCCGCCTAACAAATTAATAAGTCTAAAATTAAAACAATTACACTCCCAAAACCTCTTTTCCTAATAGCCTATGTTTTTTTTAATCAAATTTACGTCAGGATCAAGGTCATTTCAAGGTGAAATTTAGAAAAAACCGTGGTCTGATCTCGTGATTCCACCATAGTATATTCTAGAATTTCGTGTCCGAATTCGGGGTCCGTTTAATCCCATTATGTCAGGGTCAAGGTCATTTCAAGGTCGAATTGGGAAAAAACTGTTTCGGCCGAGAAAACTTTTTTTTTTCCAAATTGACCTTGAAATGACCTTGATGTGATGGAGTCAAACAGACCCCAGATTCTGATTCAGCGACCCAAAAAATACATATAGGCACTGAAAGTTTTCTTGGCCTAAACAGTTTTTTCTCATTTGACCTTGAAATAATCTTGACGCTAATGTGATATACTATAATAAAAATCTGAGATCAAACCACGGTTTTTTTCTCAATTTGACCTAAATGGCCTTGATACGAACGTGATGAGGTCAAACAGACCCCGGATTCGGATTCAGCGACCCAAAATACTAAATATATTACGGTGGGATTCCGAGATCAGACAATTTTTTTTGTGTGCCAGTGATTATTATAATGGTTACGTTTTGACTGCAATGTATTAAAGTATATCATAACTTTAATTCGTTTTAAAACTAAATTACTATAATTAGTAGCAAATTAATTTTTATATTGCTCTACTTTAAATTCCTTACCTTTGAAGTATGAAAATTATTGTTTTCTATTTTATTTATCAGAAAGTTAGTATTGAATAAATTAAATAAACCTTGCTATGCTCTCAAATACTATTGTAGTTTGATAAAGTGATAATCCTAAGCAATATAAAATTTGTGGTCTCCAAATTCTTTATTTTTCTACAACCAAAATTACAAACTGAATAAACACAAAATAATGGGTATATATATATATATATATATATATATATATATATATATATATATTATATATATATATTAATATATATATATATATATATATATATATATATATATATATATATATATATATATATATATATATATATATATATATATATATATATATATATATATATATATATATATATATAAATATATATACCGGGTGAAACAAAAAACACTACCCAGTTCTTTTTTTTTCTTAACAAAAACATAGCCCTTTTAAATTTTAGGATGACATATTATATCATAAGATGGATTTTTTAATAATATAACATGTGTCCATCACTTCCGGTTTAACCGGAAAACAACTTGATTTTTTCAAAGGAACCCCATAATTTTTCGGAATTTGGATTTTGGTCATTTCGATATAAAATAGATTATGTTCATACCTATCTCTGCTTGTTTTAAAAAAAGGGATTAAAGATGTTCCCCACCGCAAATTAAGGGTTTTATGGGAAAACAAATAAATGTTATAAAAATTTATTATGTTAATTTAATTCTTCCTAAAGACTCTATTTTGGGCATAATAAAACCTTGGTTTCCGGAAGTGCTGGAAAAATTGACTTTTTAAATGTTACTTCAAACATTTGAATGCAACACCTTGTATATTTTTAAAATTTAAATTCTACAAGTCATTCCTAAAAAATTTTTAAGCCTTTTATACCTATCTGTTTTTTGTGCGGTTGTTTGAACATTTCAATCGCCCTTTTCTCAAAAACAAAAAAAAGATAGGTATAGGAAAAAATCAATTTTTTATATCAGGAAAAAACCCTTAAATCCATTTTTTTAAAATATACAGGGTGTTGTTTAAAAAGGTTTTTTTAACTTTTTTTAAAGGAATTTTTCCCCCTTCCGGTAAAGCCAACTTTTAACCCCTTCCCCAAATAGAGTCTTCAAAAAAAATTAAATTAAACTTAAAAATTTTTTAAAAATTTATTTGTTTTCCCCCAAAAAACTCATAAATTGCGGTTTTAAACATCTTTTCGCCTTTTCCCAAAAAAACAAGCCGGAGTTTAGGAAAAAATATTATAGATTTAAAATATGGGGAAATGACCCCCCAAACCCCAAATTTCCCCGGAAAAAAAAAACGGGTTTTTTTCCATTGAAAAAAAAGGAGGTTTTTCCCCCCAAACCAAGGTGATAGGCACATTTTAAAATTCCAAAATCGGATCTTATAATATCATATGTCATTTAAAAAATTTAAAGCCATATGTTTTCATTAAAAAAAATGTCCAGAAAAAAAATCGGGGGGATATTTGAAAAGGGACACCACGTCAAAAGATACCAGGACATAGTCTTGGGGTAACTGGAAGTTATTAATTTTTCCCCAAAATTGAACGCCCCCCTTAACTAAAAAACTTGTTAAAGTTGTCGAAAGATTTATATAGGATCTGTGCGATAAAGTTGGCTAAAGGTTGTGTTGAAAAAACCAACGCAAAAAAAGATGGCCCGGGGGGAAATCATTTTTTTAAAAAATTTAAGTCCATAATATTTTTGGCACACAATTTTAGGTAGAAAGGGTTGTTTTTTTTTATTGGTATCTATGTATTGCATTTCAAAAAGATGTTTAACTAGTTTGTTGCACCAATATCCCCTCGATTTAGTTCTGGAAATTTTTGAAGAACATTTTTTAAATTTAAAAAAAAATCATTTCAAATTCCCCAAAGGAAATTTAAAAAAGGGGTTTTTACATATCTCTACAATAACACATTTTTTTTTTTCAAAATGAATTTTTTTTTAAAAAATAAAGGGTCTCCCTATGGGTGGTGCAGCTTCTCCCGTAATGGCTGAAATTGTTATGAATAAACTACTCTACTATGTGGGGTTAAAAAGTTGATTTTCAATTTCCTTTTCTTTTCAGTATGTTGACGATCTACTTATATCGCTACCAAAACATAAAATACAGTCGACACTTAATAAAATTCAATTCTTTTAATAGTAATCGGTTTTTTTCCATGGAACGGGAAAAGGATCAATCAGTACCATTTTTGGATACCAAAGTTATTAGAAAAAAAACGTCATAATGCTAGACTGGTATATAAAAAAAATTTCCATTTGATATATACCATACTATCTTATCATCCTACTAGAAAAAAAAATCAATAGGTTTTGGGGTTTTAAAAACAAAAGGGAGGCACCCCCTTTTTTTGGCCGACCCCACTCCTTCCACTTTGCTCCCCCCCCCTTGACCATTTTTGGGGAATCTTGCGCAACGCTTTTTTTGAGCGTGGCCCCCCTGTCACCTGTCACCTGTCCCCTGTCAACTGTCAAATGTCAAATATTTAGGAATCTTGGGGTAACTAAAAAAAGGTTTACGTCACATGGGGCCCCCCCAGGGGTTAAAAAAAACCCCGGCCTGGGGCTTGGGGGCGGGGCATTTTTCCATTTTAAATTTAATTTGAATTTTAACCTATATTTATGCCCTTCAAATCCACGGGCCCCAAAAAAATTTTGAAAAAATTTAAAAAGGGGCCCCCCCTTTTGGGGAAAATAAGCCCCCCCAAATTTGTTCCAGCGCCTAACCCATTCAACCACGAAGGTTTTTTTAAAAATAAATGGTAAATAGTTTGTAAAACAAAAAAAAATATTATAAAGCATATTTTTGTTAAATTTTTTGGGCAAGTCGTTTTACCTTTTTTTATTTCGGGGTTTAAAGGGTTTTTAAAAAAGTATATGTATTAAATATATATAAGTGTTAAAAAAAAGGATTATTTTAAAATGTGTTTATACGAAAGATCGTTATCAGCCGGGGGAAGCCGAAAAAAGGACTTTTTTTCCCTTTTTTGGGGAAATTTTTTTTAGTTTTTCAAAAACGACTTTTGAAACTGCGCACCTTTTTTAAAAAGGCCTTATTTTTTTTTCGCTTATATCTCCCCCTCCTATTTGTCGGATCAATGCCGTTTTTTTTTTTTCCCCAAAAGATTTAGGGGGGTTTAAAATACACATATTTAGTTGTTTTTTTAAATTTTAATATTAGCAT
>JAHBCN010016529.1:0-19217 GCA_019359885.1 Listronotus oregonensis
AGTATATATTGTTTTTTTTAATTTAATTTTAATAAATTTAAAATTGAAAAAAATTTAAATTTTAAATCAAAAAAAAAAATTAAATTTTAAAAAAAAAGTAAATTAAACTCTTTATTTTTAACCAATGCCCTTTTCCTTTTTTCCCGTGACTTGCCCTTTATTTATTTGCTATGTATACCTTCATATTTTTAAAATTTTCTGGAAGTTTTCCATATATAGATAAAGTTTCATAACCGTGCAGAAACCAAAGGTCACTCTTTTTTCATTTATATACCGGGTGCCCATGAAATTTACTGGCAAGCCTGGCTAGTGGGTGTTTGGATGTATGACTGAATAAGATGTTTTTATTTTATACTTAATTTACTTTGTTTTAACCCAGAGGAAAATTTGATATCTTAAATGTTTGGTGTGCCTTTTGGCCCAGAGGCAAAATTGGCCCATTTTTTATCGCGGATTATGCGAAGAACGCTTTTACGGTTAATGGCGTTCATTATCGAGAGAGATTTTTTTTCTTGGGGATATCTGCAGAAATAACCAAACACTATTGCAGAGCTGAAACCGGAGATCAGATGCGAAATAGCCGGTATAGAACCTGATTTACCGCAGAGAGGTCGAAAATTTTAACAAACGGATTACGGCATGTTACATGAGCCGCGGTGATCATTTATATCATATCATCCTTCACACATAATGGTAATACAATAACATTAAAGGACAAATAAACATTTTTATTATTTTCAACTTTTACGTATTTTTTTAAAAATATTTTTATTGTGGAAATCCAAAATAAATCACCCTTAAGTATGAGCGAGGTGTAAACGAAAGATGTATATTAGACTGTGTCAAAATTTTATTTTTTTTTAATTAGATGTATCTCTAAAGTTTCTTTGATATAAAAAAAATCTCCCAAAAATTGAGCTCAATATCTCAAATATTCAGCTGGCGCATTGGGGGAAAGAGACCCATTTAAAATACATGTGAATTTTTTTTTCTTATTTTGAAAATAACTTTATAACTTTTTTTTCGAATTTAGCTTCTAACTGTCTTATAGGAAATTTAATTCTCTACAAAATCGTCTCTTATGTTTTTTTCTAAACTGAATAGAAATAGATTTACAGAGCATAGAATAAGGGGAGAAATTTTTAATGATGGAATAATACAAATAATTTACTTTTCAACAAGGATACAATTTTTATTTTATTTTATTTTATCATTAACTATATTTCAATTTAGTTTAGGATAAAACATAAGTATCAATTTTGTAGAAAATTAAATTTTCTATAAGATAATTGGAACCTAAATTAAAAAAAAAAATCATACAGTAATTTTTAAAATAAGAAAAAAAATCTCATGTATTTTAAATGGAAAAGGGGACCCCTATGCGCCAGTTCAGTTTTTTAAATATTGAGATCATTTTTTGGGGATTTTTTTTTATATATTGAAGAAACTTTAGAGATACATTTAATCAAAAAAATAAGGAACTATTTTTTGATACAGACTAATGTACATGTTTTCAAAAAAAATGTACTGTGAAAACTGCAGCTTATGTTTACGAAGTTGTCCTCTAAAATTTATAAAAACACAAAATTTTAATTATAATTTCATTAGCAAAATATTATCAAATTTTTAAGGATATACAGAAGAATAAAAACCCAATCTTTTGTAAAAATCTTTTTTATAAAACATTACAATGAAACAAAAAATTTATCATTCGCTTTAGAGAAGCAGTTTCCTTTAAATTTCTCGGAAAACTCTTTTGGGCTAAAAATAAAAAGGAGTCCAACCTCTTTGACCTGACTAGGCGATTTGGCGTTCTCGCAGGCGGAAAATATTTCTTCTTATCACGTAAGCAAAATCGCATTTCCGAGGGTCCGTCACTCGACGCTACTCTGTCGCAAACCCAATCTGTGTCATAAGTGGTCCCCGACGGCCTAGAGCTTCGAGGCAATGCACCTCCGCGACAAATTGCACATTGTCAGCATCGATTTTCCATCCACAGTCACGTCGCATACAAATGTTAAGTGGCGCATTTATCTACGCCGCCGGTGGGCTTTGTAATTTAAAATGCTTTTCTGTTTTACACTCATATTGCCCTACATAAATCCTATTTATGCTATTTAAAGGAAGGCGGAAAGTTCATATTTTAAAGCGAAGTGCATTTTAAAAACTAATACGAGAAAATTTATGGAAGAATAGTGAACTTGCAGGTAATGTACCTACATTTACTGATAAATGGTTAAAATCAGAGGGTGACAACCTCTGTCATGCTGTCAATTATTGTAATTGCATCTTCGTTTTCGAATGAATGCCTTTTTGCGATGTCTAGGATAGAACTTATGAATGCCTGTAGACAGTGTCCTTGCAGAACCACCAAAAAAATACATCTTTTTGTCTAGATAGAACCCTGCTGTACATTGGATTGCGCGACATTGCTGGCACGTGACATATATCTCCACGCGCTTGGACCATATAAATTTAGCAGGGCGACACAATGTTTTGGTTATTTTAAAGATAAACCCACGCGCAGACCTTCTTCCACGCCTTTGTCTCACACATTCCGATTGGTATGAGTCCGTACAATAAACGTGAATTCCCAACCGATGGTTGCTCTTTATATTGTAGCGTGTAAAGCTACAAGTTAATTTTTCATATTAGTTTTCTCCACCTATTAATTATTTTACAAAATTTAATGTCGTTTTTCTTTAAGTAATTTTATAAAGTGTGACAACACTCTCAATCAATACCTGACTTTATCGATTATTTCTTAATGCGATTTGCATGAACCGTCGCCGCTGTGTTGCCACGTTTCAACTGGAATTTTCCTAGGATTTTCCATTGCTATGCTTGCGTGAGTGTTTCGATATGGAAATTTTGGTTCGTTTCCATGACGAGACGAGTTCTCAGAAAATCCAGCCTACATGGTACCAGCGACACAACGGGCTCCTGGCTAAGTTGCCTTGGCGAAATTCGTCAATGTCCGCTTGACAAAAAACCTTAGTAGTACTGGTTCTTAATTTTTTTAAACCCTTATTTCCTCTTTTAGTAGTTAAACTAATTGCCGTACCAAAGTGAACGATTGTTGGTTTCCATTATCAATGGTTGAAGTGAGAATTCGACAATCAAGGTATGTTTGATTTCTGTTCTCGTAGTTGGATTCCATTTTCGTTTCCGCACTTTTTAATCTTATTTTATTCAAGACATCCTAGTAATTTTGGGTCTCTTTGTGTGCCCTTTGATTTTGTCAACGCTAGCCGATGCACTATTCCTGCTTTTAAAAGCCCCGAGTCTCTGCTTAAACCCGCATTTATGGTAAGTTCAATTTTGTTTTTTAGAAAATAATCTATTGTTTTTCTTTTCCAATGGCTTAGGCCACGTGAATACCCATAATCAATACCCAAATAATACCTGTTTTAATATTATTATAAAAAAGGTTTTATTTCTTTTTGTGACCTTAGAAGGTTCTAATACAGTTTTTTTAAACAGGGTTTTTAGAAATGGTTTCGCTAGTCTGATTTGTCTCTCAGGACCCCTGCCTTTCTTTTCCATCCTTTATGGTATTCGTTGAACCGTTAATTTTTCATATTAGACCACGTGACATGTGTGACCGCCACAGTGACCAACTCGATGCTTAGCGATAGCAGGACATTCCATGCAGCCTACATGGTACCTGCAGTTAAACAGCCGATAAAAAAAACAGGTTGTATTTTTTTAATTTCCTCGTTTTTTAATATGAATTTTCTATCGGACTGCGACGACGTATTTACCTTTTTCATAATCTATCTAAAAATTTAGTTAATTATTATTACTTTCTATAGAAATTGTAAGGGATCATTTCTAGTTTAAAGTTAATTAATTATTTTTTTTTTTGTTTAATAGCGCTGTGTATTCTTCTGCTTGTACAAGTAGGTAGTAATAGGCGTTCTTTTTTTACACAACTGCGTTGAGTTTTAAAAAAATCAGGAAGGTTTAAGTAATTCATTTTTTTAGGAAATGTTTTGAATTACACTTATTTAAATGGTATGGGATATTGTAAATGATAAGTAAATATATAATATATTATTGTTTGTTTTTAAACTGACTGTTTGTGAATTTAATCCCCCTTTTTGATATATTTATATTAAATCACTTTTATCTCAGTCTTGTCGAGATTTTATAAACATCATTCTAATTACTAGAAATTGGTTACTTTCCGGGTTTCAAACCAATTTAAAACAATTATGTAACTATATATAGAAGAAACACCGTGGCGCCTAATTTACTTTCGTTATAAAAAGCAAATTCTTACCCATGGCATTCTGCTCTATCGGCGAACAGCTAAGCCGAAGGCATAAATAACCTATTTTGTAACTCTAAAAAAATAGGTTATAATATATCTAAGGATCATGACCAGGTCTGGCATGATGCTCTCCTTAACCAACTTCTTACTTCGGTCTTCCACCTTAACTTTTTTCCTGACTCTACTGTTTTTTTTAATCCATCTATATCAGTTATTGTATTTGCTCACTCTTTCAGCTTTCACCAAGTTAATGCTGGGATACCCCAAGGCTCAGTACTTGGACCAACTCTGGTTTTTCTTTATACCCAGGATCAAACTCATTCATAGTTTTGTTAACAATAACGATGTTTAATTTCCTAATAGTCTCTAAGCTGGAAATTATTATTTGATTGATGATAATATTTTTTCCTTAGCAGCTCTCAATAAAATAGCACGAAGTAAAACTTTCATACATTCCCTTACAGTCCACCTGGGGAGGTGCCTAAACTCACACTTTCTTCGTTCCTTCATTTCTGGAGTGTATGGTATTTAAAGCCGTCTGTGTGTCTTTCTTTCTACTTCAAACCTCTAATTTTTTAAGTCCTGTGTTGTTACACTGCTCTTACTTTACTTAAGACCACTACGGAATGTTGACTTAGGCTTTGGACCTCCATGGACTGCCCCAAAATAAAAAAAAACTGTTTTTCCGTATATTCTTATATTCATTTTATTATATTATATTATGTATTTTTTTTGAAGTCAAAGTAATTTGTTTTTTTAGTTGAATAGGTTTAGTTTTCCAAGGTTGGGTGTAAGACTAGCTGTTCCTGCGGTAAATATCGCCTTGGCTAGACTGTCGTTTTGTTATTTTATTTAATGTTTTTTTAATTTCAATTGTTAGTTGTATTGTTTTTTTTTTAATTTTATCTATTATTAAAAATTGCTTAATAAAAGCAAGATTTTTATTGTTAATATTAATTATAGCGTCTTGGCATGCTAGTAGGAAACCCTCGGTCTCAGACTTGAGCTCAGCAGATTTCAAAAACCCAAACGGAAAGTTTCGAAATAGATTGATACTATCTACTATTATTATTATTATTAATATTATTCATAAAGATCCGACATGCCGTATCCCACGGCTCCGACCACATAGGGCTTCATGCTGAAGGCCATTCCTATCGAAGACCACTCCTCGCGTCCGCTTGGTCAGTAATCTTCGGCCAAATTCATTTGCTTCAGTAAACAAAGTGACCCAAGGACAACAGATTTCTGTATTTTCATCACCAGTTGTTCGGATGAATGTTCACATGCGGAAATATACTTTAGCTCTCCGAAAACATTTTCCTTCATGCCCCCCAAAACGCCGACAATCAGGACAGCCATTCGCAGATTAAACTCCGAGTAGAGCCTCCGAAGTTCGCCAAGAAGATCCTGATTCTTGGCTCGTTCCTCCCGTTTCTTTATATCGACCTTAGTTTTCGCTGGGGCGTAAAACTCAAGCACATACATAGACTTATTCCTTTTATCAAGGTAAACGGTTTATTGGTGCGAAATTGATGCGTAGTTGGGAATGCATAATTTCAATACATGCGACAGTTGTCATTTTCCACTATTTCCTCAATATCGCCGGAAGCAAATGGCAGAATTGCTGTTTCGTCGATGCACTGGACGAGCTGACAATACGTGTTTCGGGTTGCTGTTGACAAGCAGTATCAGAATCGTTAAAAAACTGATTTCGGTATACCAATGTGTTTACCACCCCATCCTGGCATACTAGTAGAAAACTCTCGGTCTCAGACTTGAGCTCAGCAGATTTTTAAAAACCCAAACGTGAAGTTTCGAGATAGATTGACTCTTTCTATGTTTCGGTAAAATATTCCGTGTTGCGGCTTATTAGTGTGATCTTCTAAGAGCATCTGCTGCTTTGCTCTTTTAACTGCAGTTCTTACGGCTTTTGACTCAAGTCTTATAAGTGATTGGTCGTCGTTTGAATCGATTGCAAATCTGAGACAGAATTTCTCCGCTGCTCGCTTCGCTGCCTTGAATAGAAATGCTCCAACATTAGCTATTTCGTGTGCTCTTACTAGTTGAATTAGTGGATCAGCACTATTGGCAACTTGACAAGCAAGACTCCAAACCAGCCGATCATGCATACACTCTAAGCTTAAAACGCCACGATCTCCCTGGTGGCGTGGGAGATGTAATGGATGCTACGGTGAAGATGCATCATTTCTCGTGTGCTGATGTCCAGCTCGCGCAGTTCCTCTCGCGTCCACTTAACCACTCCAAAAGTGTAAAACAAAACAGGAACTGCTGGCATGTGCTGGCAAGGAGCTTATTTATTCCAGATAATTCGGATTTTCAAATTCTCCGATAACGTCGCCTGTAATCGCTTCTAAGCTCGGTCTTCACAGCTCTAACATCATAAGTCCGGTTTTATTATTATCATTTATAAAGATCCGACATGACGTATCCCATGGCTCCGACCCCATAGGGCGTCATGCGGAAGGCCATCCGTATCGAAGACTACTCCTCGCGTCCGCTCGGTCAGTGATCTTCGCCCAAATTCATTTGCCTCAGTAAACGAAGGGACCCAAGAACAACAGATTTCTGCATTTTCATCACCAGTTGTTCGGGTGAATGTTGACATGCGGGAATACACTTATTATTATTATTATTAATAATAATAAATAGGTTTAAATATCTAAAGCCTCGACGGACACCTAGTTTCTAAGCTTCATAGAAGCCCTTGTCGGCTATCCTAAAAATAAAAACCAAATAACCGAAAAATACTGCTTATAATCATACAGCGAATATCTCAAGTCAAGAAAACCTTTTTAGAAAAAAAAACGCCTTTTGTCAAAGGACCCATCCCGTCGTTCTGCAAAATTAAAAATTCGCTTTGAAGGGAAATTTAAATTACACCGTTTAAGAGGATCTTCAGATTTATATTCTTTTACAAGTGAAACGACAAATTAAAATAAAAACAAGATTTGCCACTTCATCATAAAGTCCTGGAAAATGGTAAATTTTTTATTTTATTTGAGCCTTTTGTCTTTCGTGCCCTCGTCCTGTCTTAACGCTTAAATTACATCGCTGTGGGCGATTAAAATAAGAATTTTAAAACTATGGGTTTTTTATATACGAAATTCTTTTATAGTCAGTTTTTTGTTCAATGACGGAGTCACGGGTTTCAATGGAAAAATATATAATTGAATTAAATGGTGTCGCATTAGCGATGGCACTTAGGAACAGAACGTGTTTTTTTCGGAACAGGTTTTTATTCGGAACAGGTATAGATTGATAAGTTTTTCTGCCCCGATAACTGTTTCGATTCCGCCAGAGTCTATGTAGCGACCGGAGCGACCGCGTAATAAACTTGCTTCGCCGTTCTCGCGCTGTTCGTTCTTGCTTTTTGCAGCTGCCAACTGATGTTTCTTGTCTGTGGTGGCTGGCGGTAGCGAATAGATGGCGCATAAAGTATGACCAGTATGACAGTGTATTAGTATTGTATGTTTATTTTTTTATTTCGTACATTAATGAGGAAACTCATATTAAAAGTTAACGAGTCGAAAATAAAGAGATGATTTTTAGGCAATTTATGATCTCTTAGTCGGTCATAAAATAATAAGACATAACATTTCATTAACAAAAAATTCATCACCCTTATATTAATTATATTTATTATATTATATTACGCGACTGGTTGGACTCCCTTGATGTGCTTAAGTGAAAAACATAAAGAAACAGAAAGCATATTAAATAGCAAACTGGGTGGAGGTCCCGGGGCTCGTCAAGAGAAATGACTTATAAAAAAAAAAAAAAAACGAGACAAATCTCTGGTCCATTTATTTTCTGAACGCTCTATTGTCTATGACATACATACCTCCGCTGTTAATGCGCGCACCGGCAATCGGCAACCCGAAACAAATTTTTGCAAGGTAACCATGTAACATATTTACTTGTGCACAGCATAACTAACAGGCAGCACGATCCTGGCGGCGCCTATAATATTTTTAAGCACCAAACCCGAAAAAATGCACACGAAACAATTACAATTCAAATAAAGAATGCAGATCATATCTCAGCCAAATGGCGGCTGAACGTGCGCGAGACAAATGATCATACTTTCCCGACAATTCATAAAACGGTGCTGCTCTTTGTTAGTTATGCTGTGATACCAGTGTGATACCGGTATCCGGTATGTTGTAGTTACCTAGCAAAAATTTGTTACTGGTAAGTTAGATTTCGGCAACCTAGGAAAAACGATGGTAAAACAATGCAACGAAACAGGCGGGCAGCATGAAGCAAACGATGTTTCGGATCAATTTGGAACTGGAGCAGTATTCATCGTAATCGAAATGGAACGTAACAGGTGAACAGCTTAGAGCAAGTATGATTCCGGGACAGCTCGAAGCAAGTATGGTTTCGGGACAGCTCCGTTTGAAACTGGACAGTTTTCTCGGAACAGGTAACTTTATGAAGTTGAACAGGTTATCCTGTTTTTTAAAGATCCCTGTTACGACCATCCCTATAGTTCTATTCAAAAGTTTGCTCAATTTTTTTACTATTGACTGTTTAATCAAAAATTTTAAAATATGTAATGCTATTTAATTAAAATTTTAAACTTTGGTAAGTTAAAAATTTTTGAGTTAAAAATATGACCAAAATAGATTTGATTTTTTCTTCTTGTCTATAACTAATTTTTTGCTGCAGAATGTGATAGGTATTTTAATTATCCACGATATATAACTTTTTTACCTTTTAAGTCCACAAAGGCTTAAGGCCTAAGTATAACCAATGAGCTGACATCATAGATAGAGAAAGCATTTCATTTATAAACGCAATCGAGAGCTGCGCCCAACATTTGTGTTTATTATTGGCGATAGAATAGTACAAGCATAGTTTGTACTTACTTATGAAATGAATAATCCAGGAATCATATCCGTCACTTTACACACTTGGAACTGCCTTACCATTTTAATTTATTAAAAGTACTTACACAAAACTAAAATTTAAACAATTGTCACAAAAATAACCCAAAAAACAACAAGAAACATTTATATGAAAACGCCATATTGAACGTGTCATCTGTCGAACGAAGCCGAAGGTGGCCGAAGTATAACGACTATTAGTCGTTGGGCGAAGTACGCCTTAACGAAAAATGCACTGTTGTCACGTTGTCGCGCCTTTATTAGTAGCTTTCCAAAAGCAAAATAGTATTTTGACATCATTACTTTTCAGTGTAATACTTTATAGTAATAAATATAACAAATATTATTCGCAGTTTAAAATACAATAGTAGAGCTTAATTTGATGTAATTTTAAGAATAAATTAAGTTAAATTTAATCATAATATACTATCAGGTAAAAGAAACAGAAAGATACTTAGCAGCCACGCTTTACGACAAAATAATATCTGTAGTAACCATTTTCCCGCGTTTTGGTGGATTTTATTGTTTGAGTACTACAGAGGTTTCATTCATCGCTAGGCAGAACCTTAGAATGTGCGTTTATGATGCCACGCTTATGCCAAATCGATGCCTTTTCCAGTTAACCTAACAGCTCATTGAGGATAACCGTACCCTGAATGTTTTAAGGTAAGGAGAAGTAAGAAGAAAACTATGCTCGTATTGTTACAATAAAATGATCTACTTGGCTGAACAATATATTGGCTAGAAACATAATAATTTTATTTCCTTAAATAAATATTAATTAGGTTAAGAGATATATTTTTTACTTCTCCCACAGTTAATACATTTAGATTCATCCATTAATTTCTTGTTTTGCGTCATACAATTTTTTTAGAGTGAAAATTTATTTGCTTTTTATCGCGTTTATTTAATTGAAATGTGTATAAATAATCGAAACTAAACATTTTTTGTGTATGAATGCCAATTTAATTTTAGGCATTTTATTAATCTTTGTAACTGCTAAAGTTGTTCAAGGAAGGGAAGCCAGTCACCCAGTTAACCATTCTCCTTTATCTGTATTTAAAACCGGTAACTTCAGTGTGGCCTACTTTATTTATCCAACGACCAGTCTGCCAATATAAAAAAAAAAAATTACAGGTAAATGTTTTTTTTCGTGGAATACATAATAAGGATAAGGTTTATACTGGAGGGATATACCAGATTTGTTTTAACTAAATTATATTGTACCTGCTTAAAATAAAAAATCTTAGTTGCAAAACTTAAATTTTAAATAAGTTGTTGAAAAAACACCGCCTTTATTTAAAAAAAAAAAAACAAAGGTAGTACCAAGTAAATACACAGGGCGTCTACTGTAAAGTAAACATTTATTATAGAAATATTTCCTTCCATTAAAACTGCTTCGTTATTATTAACATGTTTTGGCAGATGCGCCAGATGACGCGCCCCCTACTTAAAAATATTGACGTACTGCGCTTGCGTTATTTTGCCACTGTCATTACTGTCATTCTAGGAAAACGGCTTTCACTTTTTTCCCATTCCTTTCGAAATGAATGGTCTGAAGTCGTCCATTTTAAAAAACCGCGGTCATAAAACAGTGACACATGCACGGACAGGCAAACTTAATAAATTAAGGTTGGTAAAACATAACAAGTAAACGCTTCTAATTTCAGTTTGCACTGACCATTAAAACTGAAATAGACTAGTTGCCGTTTAAGTACTCTTTTATTCTTCCGCGTGTTGTATTTTTCGTTTTAAAAAACCTATTACCGCTGTCTCTGAACAAAAAATACTTAAGGGTCTCTACGCCAAAGAACGGATAGTTTTAAAGTTTTATTTTTCCCGCTCACAGCTATCCGTAGTTTAAAGCCGGGATAAGGGCATGAAAAACAAAGGATTAAAATAAACCAAAAAAATTAAACATTTTTAGGACCTTATGACGAAGTGGCTTATCGTGTTTTTTCATTTTAATTCGTTCTTAAATCTGTAAAATAATAATCCATTTATTCTCTGTTTTAAACGGCTAAACTTCGTCAAAACACAAATTCTGGTAATTCAAGCATACTTTCATGGAAACAATTTTTGGCAATAAAAAAATAACAGTATTTTAAAATGTTACTTTCCGTTAGAAATATTGTAAAGTTACTGGTTTCAAAAATTTAAAGATTTGGAGGAAAAGGGAAAACTTCTGCGGTTAGCAGGTTCCATAGTCTAAACAATCTAGGGATGAAGGAACGAACAAAGTGGGACGTTTGGTGCCTCCTAAAATTAACTGTAAAAGGATGCATAAAAGTGCAGCAAAAGTCGTGAAAATAGCCATATAAGAGGAATAGCTCGTCGGTGGACAAGAGAAGGAAGCTTTTCTGTAAGCGCGTGATCGCTAATATTACAAACAGCTCTTTCAATAATTCTAATTGTTGTAGAAGATGCTATTCCCCAAACATGAGAATAATATTTTAAAAAGGAGCTAATCTGTAGCTGAGGCTATGGATGAAATGTGTTGGTGCCAGTTAGGGTTATTCTCAAAAGTAGCACCCACAAGATTAAACGACACGACTCTTTGTTCTGCAGAACTTGGCCGCTCATATGTAACGGATGAGCATTGGCAGACTTTTTTCGCGATTGCGACAGTCTGTCAAGAGATATCTGCATTGACCTTGTTTTCCAAATCAGAATTAATAAGGAAATGAAATATTAGAGTGGAGGGTACTTTGTCAGCAAAATAATGTATAGAATTAATTGTCGAAGAGAGAAGATCTTAATTGAAGTACTGAGCCCTGAGGCACCTTAGGGGGTAGAAGCTCGAAGAATGACCATCTACAATTACTGATTTATGACAATTAGAATGGAAACTGGAGAGCCAAGAACAAAACTTGGGTGGAAGACCGTAGAAAGGAAGTTTGTTAAAAAGTCTATCATGCCAGATATGATCAAAAACTTTGGATATGTCAAGAGTAATGACCTGGGATTCACCAAGAAACTCAAGGGACTTGTTCCAGTTGTGTGAGACTACGTAAAGAAGAACACAACTGTGGCGAAATACATACTATCCGTTATAAAGAATTTTGTATTTTTTTCAGATAGTTTAAGATTCGGGAATTTGGTATTAGCCATATATTTCAAACAAAGCAAAATTCACATAAAGTCCCAGAGAGTCCCCAAGACAATTTTATAATCGCACAAGTTCGTATAAAAGAGCCAGTACCGAATATTTCGGGTACGAAAACGTAGGTAAAACGAAGAAGTTTAAAGGGACTGCGAAACGACTAATGACGTCACATCGCATATAAATACAGATTGTTTACGTATCGATTTCGTCTGTTTCCAGTTGTGCTGCGGTAAAACTGGACATGACTAGTATTTTGTTTTATTTTGCCTGGCTAAATAAAGCGTTTTTCGTTCATTATGGCCAGCAAAGGATTTGCCAAGACTTTCACAAACAATTTACCCTTTGTGGATATATTTATGGTAATGGATTACAATAAAAATAACAAACGTTTTAATTCAGCAGAAATCAGAGGTGCGAAAGCATCATTATAAGTATTTATTTTATGTGTTAAATAAAATAAAACATCTTTTTACAATACTTGATGTTTAAACCAATTTAGAAAAAAATATATTTATGTAGGTATTTATGTATTTGTTAATTATAACCTTATTTCTAACTTACATTAAAGTGGCCTTCAAAACAAAAAAATTCAATTTTTGATTATGGAATTTTCTTGCTGCGAAAAAACCTTTGTTTGTTACGCTCATAATCCCCCCGAAGCACACATACAAAAATTTTGTTTGGTGTACTTACAGATGTGCTCGTGCAAAGGGGCACAAAACACCATTTATTCTGTGATTCGTACAGATTACTTATTCAAAAAGCTGTGAATGCTACTTGATATTAACTGCAACTTAAACCTGACTGCACCTATTAAGTTCCGTGTTTGGGTGACGATGTATGAGAAATTATGACTTCATATATAAACATTTTTTAGCGTTTGAATTAGCAAAAAAGAAGATTCTTAAATCAACTTTTATAGGTTTTCAGTCTATACCCAATTAATGCCAATTGTTGAAGCATAAGGCCAAATCCACAAAAACACGTTGCAGGAAGAGGCAAGTTAAGATGGTTTTCTCCAGTACAAGGTGTAAAAGATAGTAATGCTAGTTCGCAGAGGAAAGAGGCGTGTAACAGCAGGAAAGGGTACTTTTTTATAGTCTGCCAAGCACAACCCTTTTTAAACTAATGTGTGCATGAATTGACCCTGTTGGGAGAATTTTCACCTCCCCGCAAGGTGCTGGGATGCCGACTGTTGTGGCCTAGGCACGAACACAGTATGTTCTGTCGAATCCCTCCATGCATACAGCCGAAAGTTATTTAACAAATTTTAAATAATGCCCTTTGATTGCTCCAATAAAATTTAACTGGCGAAGGCCTCGTTGACGAATACGAATGACGCTTTACTGTTTATATGCGCTGTGATGTCAGTTTGGTCAGCGTATCCCTTGACAGCTTGTTTTCTGGCGCAAGAGCCTAATTTTAGCGGAGAAATTTGAATTTATGTGTGCAGGCCGATCAACCAGCGATTCCAGCACACACATTTTTGCTTAAAATATGTTTTTAATTTTTTGTCCATGAAGTTACTTTTGGAGCCATCGGTGATTTATATGCATATATGCTATCATTTTATAGGTTTTCTAAAAAATGTAAATATACCCAATTAATGAATTTTTCCATTACTTTACAAACAACCAAAAAAAGAGATATGAGTCTATAGTTAGAAGGGAGAGTTTTGCATCCTTTCTTGAGGACAGGTTGCACACATACAGCTTTTCAGCTCTCCGGAAAAATGCCCACGTCGTAGGAGATTTGAAAGAGGCGAGTTAAGATGGGTGCATGCTCAGGAGCACATTTATTTGGTATTAGGAGAAGAAAGGATACGCTTAATCTGTTTGACTTTAAAAATGATATCGGACATTTTATGAGGAATAGGGGCAACTGTTGAAAGAGAAAGATTAACAGCAGGATCAAGGGTAGGTTTAAAGTAAGTGGGTATAACACCCTTCCACTGCGACCGATCGGTCTATTGTGGCTCACACCCTTTTATATTTCCCAAAAACTCCATCAGGTCTATTTTCAAAGACTCCTCAATAAATCTGATGATCCTGTTGGAGAGAGATCTTTCATCTCCCCGGCAACAAGGTGTCATTGCCGAGGATTGCGAATCTTTAGTTGTGCCAGTACTGGGCACGAACATCGCGGAATTTGTGGGCATGTTCTGTTGTGAAACGATTCATTCCCCTCTTATGCACATGCGGCACTCGGCGTCTTCAGCCACGAGGCCGATCTTTAATGTGCGTCGGGGTTTCCAAGCAGCAAGTGGCGTATTTTAATCTGCAGTGTCCCGTGTACAGTCCACTGCAAGGAGTTTTAAGGTGTCATGCTACCCTTGATTGCTCCAGTAGTTTGACGAAAGTACATTGTTGGTTTGGTGGGCTTATGAAGGCCTTCGAGTGTGGTTTTTGAATGGCGAGGAGGTCCGCGGATTCGTTACCCTCTAGGCTTAGGCCGACAACGTGTCCAGGTATCCACAGTAGTGTAACCTTTTTGTTTTGACCCAGTTTGGTCAACGCATCCTTAACAATTCCAGACGGTTTTCGAGTTGCACCGGCTGGATTCAAGAGCCTTAAGAGCTGCTTGACTATCGGAGAAAATTTTAACTGTCTTATGTGTGCGTTTAGTGCCGATCAACCAGCGATTTTAATAATAAAGACTGCAGTCTAGGAATATCACATATTACAATAGAAAATACTTCCAAATGCTTAAAATATGGTTGCCTACGAGTGCCCAGGCTAAAAATGGAAATTCCTACCCTCGACCTCTGTCAATATATTCCAGCTCCAACACCGTCCTTGGTTTTGGAGCCATCAGGTGTACCAACAGATGTTAAAAGTGCTTAGAAGCGGGTCGAATCTTTTTTGAAATCGAACTCCAGTCCTTCCTTTGATTACCAAAATTTGGTAGACTACACCTCAATAGGGCCGGTTGTAATTGATTGCTGTAGGCAATATGTCTGAGGGTATTCCCAGTCTGTTACTGGTCAGGATCAAGGGTAGAATTGGCAGTAAATAGTTTAACTTTTTCTTTTTCTCTTCTCTTTTTTTAGGTATCAGCTTTGCTAACTAAAACCCTTTTTAATGAATATTCTAACCTACTTTATATTCTAACCCACTTATAAATCCCAAGTTATATGTGCCACCTATTTGTTTACCGTAATTAAACCCTGTTAGAAAAAAATAGAGCAAAAGGCCTAACGACATTTACGTAAGTCATTTAAGTTGTTTTGCACCGCACAGTTTCGACCCGAAAGTCCTAAATTACCAGCCTCAATTATATTAGATAATTTACTCTCTCTTCTCTCGCCTAACTCTTAATTATCTTTAGAGACACACTTTGGGACGATTAAATTTTCATAAGGGCCCGCCTCGGTTTGCGAAAAAACTTCGGCTTAATTTGATAAAGTTGATCTAATAGAAAGGAGGGTCAGGCCGTTTTGCCCTTATTGTGCTCCCGGTTTACGAGTTTTTGGCTTGTTTGCTTCCGGTTTGTAAAAAACCTACAGCTGAGGTCGTCATCAATTATTCTAAATTATTCATGCTCAAGTTTCTTTTGCTTTGTAGACTGTAGTTTGTTAGTTTAAGATTATTATGACACATTTTGTTAAAACAAAGTGTATATTTATATATATTTTTTTGTCTTTGGGCTTAAATCGAGATTGGCGATATACAGCATTTTTGCATTTTACTCCAATTTCAAAGTTGTTATTTTTCTTACTTATACAGGGTGATTCATTGAGGAAATGTCAATACTTCAGGTACGTACTCAGGGTCCAAAAATAAGCATAAAAGTCTATAGAAATATGGGTCCGCAAGGCCTTCGTTTCCGATATACAAGATGTTAAAGTTTTTATTTATATTTTTTTATATTTTTGACTTTTTTTTTTAATGTTTAAGAACAATAATTTAATTGAAAATAAAAATACATATCGTTTAATTATACATTTTGTTTAATTTTTTTCAAATTTTGCTATTATAAAATCAGATGCGTGTCATGCGTGGTATTTTTAAATCCAAATACCTCAAAAACGGTTGCGCATATCGACTTTTAACAGGTATACCTTTTTGGTGTAAAAATGACAAAACAGTTATTTAATTTACTTGAAAATGTAATACAGGGCCGTACCAAAAAGTTGTGGTTGTTCAAAATAGTAAAAAGACGTGTAGGTGGCTCCCCCTACAAGTAAGAGCCGTAATAAGATTAGATTTGAATCCGTCATACCAAAAAACCCCCGGATAGCAAATTTTACTCCAATATTTACATTATCATAGATTTTATTTAAAAAATAGAAATATTAAATAAAAACTTTAACACCCTGTATCTCGAAAACAAAAGGCCTTGCGGACCCATATGTGTATAGACTTTTGGCTTAATTTTTGGACCCTGACTACTTACCTAAAGTATTGACATTTCCTCATGAATCACCCTGTATACAGTACTTCCATATATTTTTTTTTTTTTTTATGGTAATAAAGCTTTTTAAAATTTTATATAAATATATATATATATATATATATATATATATATATATATATATATATATATATATATATATATATATATATATATATATATATATATATATATATAAATATATATATATATATATATATATGTATATATATATATAAGTATATATATATAGGGTATATTATATATATATATATACATATACATATATATATATATAAATATATATATATATATATATACAGGGTGCCACAGACAGGTCGAGTGCATGCATGGAGATCTCGGAAACCGTTCGAGATACGAAGTCGGTTAAATCATGGCAAAGTTGCGCATTTAGGTGCCTAACAACATGCCGATTAGAAAGTTGTAAAATTCCAAGTACTTCCGGAGATATCCGGAAAAAACCGAAATTTGCTGATTTCGTTTTAATTTTTTTCTGACCTTATTTAAAGAGATATGGAAAAACAAAAGACACTTTCTCATGGCCACTTCTTAAGCTCTACAAAAACAACGTTGAGAGATTTTCCGTACGACGTTTCGTTTTCGTTAAACCATCATCAACTTTATTTTTTTAAATGCGGCACTCAATTGTTTATTGCATTTTTTTAAAGCAGTTATAATCCCAATTACAACGATGTATAACACTTAATATTTTTCTGTTAAATAAACATATTTTCCATAAGAGACAATGAGTAAGACAAGGAACGCACATCATTTCTTATAGAGGCGTTCCATATTTGTTAATAAATATTAAGTGTTATACATTTTTGTAATTGGGATAATAAGAGGATCAAAAAAATTAAATAAAAAAACCCAGTTCCATATTTAAAAAAATAAAGTTGATAATGGTCTAACGAAAACGTAGCCATAAAACAAGTATCTTTTGTTTTTCCATATCTCTTTAAATAATGTAAAAAAAAAATAAAAACGAAATCAGCAAATTTCGGTTTTTCCGGATATCTCCGGAAGTACTCGGAATTTTACAACTTTCCAATTGGCATGTTGTTAGGCACCTAAATGCGCAGCTTTGTCATAATTTAACCGACTTCGTATCTCTTACGGTTTTCGAGATCCCCATGCATGCACTCGAATCTGTGGCACCCTGTATATAAAATTAAAGGCAACAAAATGCCGAGACAAGTTAGAACTTATAACAAATTTTAGTTACTCATGTCCCTATAGGGCTGCTGTTTTTGCCTCCTTCTAAAAGGAAAAGATATTAAAATTTAATACATACAGCGCCACCCGTCTGTCCGAAGCGCACTGAAAGGAGCCAGAAAGATGGTGTGCAAGTTAAGTATTGCAAGTTACACAAATAAAAAAGAGAATGTTTTTTTTTTATCTTGGGACAGTCTACAAAGTCTGTCACACGGGACTTAAATATTTGGAGATTGGGAGGAAAAGGAAAAACTTTTGCGGGAAGCAGGTTCCATAGTCTTGACACTCAAGGGATAAAGGAACGAAGAACGCCTTTCTCACTAAACTGTAAAAGGATGCATAAAAGTTGCACTACGTGTTGCTCTGTTGGGAGCTGCCAGAGAAGAAATTATACTGGCCAACTCCTCTGAGCAGAAGCCGTGGAAATACCTATAGAAAAGCGACAGATCTCCTACAGCTCGACGGTGGACAAGAAGAGGAAATCTTTCAGTGAGTGTGGATCATTAATAAGACGAACGGCCCTTCTTTGAATGGAGTCCAGAATGCTAAGTGTTGTAGGGGACGCCATTCCTCAAACATGGGAACAATATTCTAAAAAAGGTCTGATTTGGGATACATACAGAGTATACATTATTATTAATTAAACATTAAATAGTGGTGTACCATAAACAAATATAGACAATAGAGGTTTACAAAACGAGTATCATTGACATTTCACTTTTTTTATGAATTGACCATAGGCTACTATTCAAAATAAAACTTTCAAATATATCAAATTTGGCAGAAAGACAAAGAAAGGTAAAAACCTAGTATTTATAATTTAACTTCAATATTATATTAAAAACGTATTTATTTTCGATGTATTGACAGTAGTGAAAACATTTTTAGACCTTTTTTCCAATAGGCCCCTCGCATAAAGTTTATTTTGAGCCAAAAACACGTTCAATTTTTTTTGCCTATTAAACAAACATCTACCAAATACCTTTTTAAGAAAAAAATAATTCCGGTATATTAATAATTTAAAGTTGTCATCAGACCAAAAAGCCGTGTGACCACACAAGTGTTGCCAAAAAGTTCCAATATTAGTTTTTTGTTTCTTAGTTTATTTTATTCAGAGCAAAAAGGGAAAATTCATTGCGTTGCTTTGCAATTAAATATGCTACCCAATAAATGAAAAGCTAAATAACATAGCCAAAATCTATCACAATTATCACAAAAAAATACATTACACCAAAAACAGGTTGAAGCTCTAAAAACGGTTAATGATTATTTAAAGAAAACACATTGTAAGTAA
>JAHBCN010016530.1:0-19366 GCA_019359885.1 Listronotus oregonensis
TAGGGAAAATTTAAAAGAGGATCGAAAAAAAAATTGATTTGGGAAATTTTTCTACCATGCGCTGATCCGTCCTAGACTTTTAGAAATTTATTTCTGTATTAAATTATTTATATATTTTTATTTGTTTACTTATAAATTTTTGTATCTTTTTAGGTCCCTAACATGTTCAGCAATTAACAGATTTGGATTTAAAATTTAAAGGCGTCATAGGTGGGAGTATGGCGCACTAGCGTTTTTACTAGCATCATTTCTGAAGAGCTTAGCCTTTTCCCAATTTTAATTGGTTTTTTTGGAGGGACTGCATTTAATTTAACTTACACCCAACGTGATCGGGTTTTTATTTTGAGAGGGGGGGGCCTAGCAATGGCAATTACCTGTTGTGGATCATCTTTGGGTATTATTTACATACTATTAGAACAAAAAAATGAACAAAAAATAGGTATGGTACGTTTCACAATAATTCGTTGATTTCTTGACCGCAATAAAATTTAAATTACAACCCCCAGTGGAAAACCAAAACATAAATAGGTTGCCTGACAAATATCATTGTGTAGGCACCGCACCTTTTGAAAGGGGACAGATCCTGATTACCACTAATATTAATAGTTTAGGTTAGCTATTTTGGATGTCAATAACACACACGAAAATACTTGACAAACTCCAAACGACTGATGTACTAAGAGAAAAGACTCTGCATTATATTCAACACCCCAAATTTTCCTATAACCTACATAATATACCAAAAAATAGGTACCATAATAAATAAAGAAAATTTTTAAATCCGGGCCACATGCGGTACCCAAAAATATTGAGTTTTACGTCAGCAGAGGGTAAAACGAGAAATCAACGAAATTTTTGTGAAACGTAAAACCTATGGTACATCTATTAAATATCAATTTTATTAGAAGTTGTTTTAGTTGGGTTTAAAATAAGGGGAAGGCGCAGATAGTATCAGGAATATTTCCTTACCTCACTATAGTGTTCAATACCCTATTTATTTATCTAATAGAACATCTGATTTTTTAATAGTAGAGCTAACAATTCTTATGTTTTTGTAATGATGTTTTTACATTTTTTTCATAATGTTTTTTTGTTGAGTAGACTTGTATTATCTTAATTTATTGAAAACTGTTTTCAAATAAATCAAGAAAATAACAGTTCAAAAAAAAATCTAAATCTTTAGGGAAACAATATTTCATTATGTTAGATCTTGGATCATTTTAAATTTCTTTTTTTTTTACATTACTAAATTGTGCTTCTTTTTTATCAATTTTGCTCTTTTTTTTCCGTTTAAATTTTTTCTATCTGCTATACCTTAAGAAGATTGGGCCAATTTACCACGTTTCTCTATTTTGTATGGTGGTTTTGGTCATTTCTTTGAGTTTTTTAGTTTCAAGACAAATTTTCAGCAATATTCGGGATTATTTTTTTTTGGGTTTAAAAAATTTCCATAATTCTCTAAAAAAATGTTATTTTATACACTATTTTAACAAAATTAAAAAATAAAAATGTTTAGTTTACAGAACTGTAAAATTAGAACTATTTAATTTAGGCTTATAACTCATCTGACTAAATTACGTTAGTTTTCCTTTTACGACCATTGGAAAACGCTAAAATCATTTTTTTTATTTCTTGCCTTCTAGAAGAGTCTGAAATTAGCTAAATAATTCCTTTAGCTAGTTTTAGACTTTTCTACGTTATTATAAAAGGCGATAGGAACCTTCAACAATGTCATTTTTAAATCGACTGTGACTAGTGACATAACAATTTGAGGTACAGGGTTTACCATAATAGACAACCCACTTTAATTGCTCAGCAAAATTGTTAAAACTGAATGAAACTAACATTTTATTACATTTAATTATAATTCACTCCTTGGGATTTACTATAACATACGACTTATCCAAACTTTTAAAAATTACATATTTTAAGTGAGTGCCATTAACTTCAATGCACTTTTCAAGATTTGACAAGAAAGGAATTCTGACTTTAAGACCTTGGATGTTTTCTGATCGAGTTGCAAAAACCTTTGACTTTAAATAGCCCTACAGAAAATATTCTGGTGCAGTTAAGTCCAGAGACCTTAAAAGTCAATTTAAATCCCCACAGAGTGAAATGAGTCGGCCATTAAACACTTCTCGCGGAACTCTTTTAGAGTTTTAGCGATATGTACTGTCGCTTCATGATCTTCTAGTTAATTACTCTTTATGTTTTTACGCAAAAAAAAATGTTGTTGTTGAACTGAAAAATCCATGAGAATTAAAACTAAACACTAAATTATGTGTTCAAGCCTAATGATGCTTTATAAGCAAAATGACCTTTTACGAAAATCAATTTTTCCTAGTTTTGTGTCAGGTGCCTACTCAATTAAAAATATTTGATTCAAATCCCAAAGGTCATAGAAGATAATAATATAAAAAAAAACGTACTGACTTACCTCATGTAGAATTTATTTAAATATCAAAAAAGGTAGTCTATTAAATCGGTACTAACTAAAAAATTATTATAAATTAATAAAATATTTTCCCTTTTTATTAGTTGTTGTTAATTACAGAAAACTATTAACAAGATAAATTGGAAGTCTAATTATTTTAACCAAAGAATAAGTTAACAAAGCCTAATAAGGATAAATAAGAGATATAATTTAAAATTATCTAAAATTAAAATATGTAAATGTCACTAAATCTTACTTACATATAAATTTATAAATTGCTAATAGACCATCGATAAAACAATTAAACAGAAAGCCTTTCCAGACATAGTTGTGAACAAAAGGAAAACAAAAATTATGAACTGCAAAGCTACCCCCGGGGAAGTATCGAATTCATGGGACTATTGATTTCTTAGCGATTATAAGAACATTCCTACATTATTTAAATTATTGATATTGTTAAAGTCGGTCCTGGTAAAACAAAATATATTTTTATTTTTTAGGTGTTATGTCTGTACCGCTTATAATGACAAACCTCTTTGGACATTGTCATTGGAGAACTAAATTTAAAATAATATCCGGTGTTTTTGGACTTTGTGGTTTATTAGGTCTTACTTATAGACCACTAAAGACAACAAAAATTGAAAGAACTGTTCAGTTTGGGGATGTATCAGCCCTTCTATCTGTATGTAAGTTAGTACTTTACATCAACTAAATCAACAACGTCGTAATAAAAGTGTGCATTATACAGGACCTATTCTAACCGTTGCACTAACAATTTTAGTACTTTTATATTACAATATTTATGTTAATTCAAAAAGTCTAAAGTTAGTTTCGTTCGTTATAGATATAATTTTAGTTTATATAAATGTATGATGTTAAGATTATTTAATTTAGTTTAATAATTTATGTAAATAATTTTACCTTAGTTTTTTCTACTCCGACGGCCACTGCAAAGGATACTGAAGAATATCCAGTCATCCATTTTGTTTGATTTTTTAAGAATAATTTTGAAAGTCTTTTATCAATCCTGCAACCCCCATTTTAAATTGTTGTGCTCTAGAACAAAATCTATACATCAAAGTCTTGCCTGACTTCCCGAACTTTGCTAAGCTGTTCCAAATAAAAGTGCGTAGGGAGGAGCTTCAGAAACTTTCTGTTATTTTTAACGCCTTTTTTATGCCCGGATCAGACCTTTATATGGACCGGCAAAGGGTATCAGATGCGCAGTTCAAAAATTAGATTTTATGGGTGAAAAAATGTGTCCGTGCACTGTGGCGGTAGTCATCGCTTAGGGTCTTGAATCATGCGCAGAACGGACCGGCAGACCGATTTTATTTACGCGTTTGTTGCCGGCCAGTTCCGTACTAGCCGCTTGTGTGAGATTTTTTAGTTTTTGGACTGACTTATTTTGTGATTTGTAATAGAATTTCTATATAATTATAGAATCTAAACAAGTTTTACTGTTTTATTGACTCATTTTGTATTAGGTGGTAGCATTTATACATTGCTTTTGTTCATAATACATTTCTAAACATAGAAAGTTATTAAAAAATTCAAAAGCCCGAAATTCTAGTCGGTCATGGTTAGTTCTGGTTAGCAAAACGGCTTTTTATTTTCCCCAATTATATTTTAGACGTAAAAATGCGTTGACGTATTAAAAAAGACCCCAAATTATTGCATTAAAATGTAATTTTTTAGTCGAGTCCCTGCATAATAAAGCATGTTTCATGTGTCAACACTGTCAAGAAGCTCGCCAGCCATAATTATCTTGGGTGCCCCTAGACGCGAGTGACACTCACAATCGATTCTAACAGTTTCAAAACCGTCTTATGGCGGTACAAAGACTGGGTCTTGAAACAAAGCCTATCTTTTATTAGCCCCTATTTTTTGCTATTTAAATTTTGTAATATTAATTTTGTTACCGTATTGTTTATATTACTACCTAACATAATTTATATATGTATAGAAACAAAAAAAAAACAGTATCTAAATATAAAAAAAAGAGTTATTTGTGCAACCAGTTGGGCAAAGCGCTATTTTTTGTAACGAGAAAAAGCAAAAGAATGAAAATTATAAAAAATAATGTTTCCCAACGCGTTTCATAGATATTTTGTTAAATTTTAAATATGATATAGTTCTTTTAATTCAAGTTTAAAATATAAAACTTTTCAAAACCCCTTTGGCGTTGACAAATATCTGACTTTTCATCTCCAGTGGCGAAAAATTTTACTTTTTGTAACAAGTTATGAAAATTAAGATATTTGACGTCAATGAGTTTTAAAAAGTGTTACATTAAATACCAAAATTAGAAAAAATATATTTCATGAATATAAATTAATTAATAATTTATAGTCCGGCACTGGTCCTTTATTTCAAATACGCACGCTGGATAACCTTATTGTTTGTTTAGTGCGTACTAGCGTAAACTTGCCATAAATGAGATTAGCGATTACATATTTAAAGTAAGGTTATCTATGGATATGTCAGACTAATTGGCCGTATGTAGCAGCCAGCTTGATACTCCTAAAGACTTTTATTTTATTTCTGTCTTTTTCATGAAGCTGCACCCTATGAACTTTTTTTTCTAGGAGCAACATAAATGATTTATATTTACATTTCGCACTAGTATTTCTAAAGTAACAGTCAAAAACCTACATTTCTGGAAAAACGGAAAAACTGTTAGTAAGCTTGGGGAAAAAACCACTTATGTAACCAACTTATCATTTCCAAAAATAAGCGTTAGGAAAATCTTATCCAACATTATTATTGCATAATGTCGATCCCAAACCTTAAATACTTACGCTTTTTGAGTTGTGACAATTTTTATGTAGTGAAAATTACAAGGAACTGGACTATTTTAAATTGTAACACTATTAATTGTTAAAAATAAGGTGCTTTTGTGTAGACAAGAAATGTGTCTCAACTCTGGAAATAGCTTCAATAAACTAGCTTACACCATTTTTAAATTCAGGGTGGGTTGCTTCACATTTCGGGCTTCAAGAATCCATTATTATTGTTCTTCATCAGCGCTGTTCGCATTGGTCTGTCATTAATTTTAAGAGTTGATTTGAAAAATTCTTTACATACTCCAACACTAGTTTTATTAATCTTAATAAAAAATGCAAAATTAAGTTTTCTATGATCCTGGGTGCTTAAGTATCGGTATTTGGATTTTAGAAAAGTTGTATGCCGAACAATGAATTTCCTATGCCTCTGTTAATTAGCAAGGCCCCAGTAATGATCAAAAATTTCTTGACGAATTAAATTATTGATCTTGCTACTACAAGCGAGTCTACATTTTTCTTTGCATGGTGGACCTACTTTCCTCTGAAGAAATTGCTTTCTGGATTTTGATAACGATTGGTAAGCTTTCCCGGAATTTCTTAGCAATAATGCATGTTTATTATCCAATTTTCAGGCTTTCTTCCCCTTTTTCTTTCTTCTTTTGGGTTCAGTTTAACTTCATTTTTATGAATATTACCTTTTTCTGGAGTTTTCAAGGAACTGGATCAAACTTCGTGTTCGTCTGAACTTTCCGAGAAACTATCAGTGAAACTATGTGTGAAATTCTTGTCCGCGTCTGAATCATCGACGTCGCTTTTGTTTCTGTGGACAGGTAAAACGTAGTAAAAATTATTTGGTTTTATTTTTGTTAACAGCATAACCGTTATCAATTTCATCAAGTGATTCGGTTGACCTTTGAAACATGAATGCAGTTGAAGTTTCAATATCCGCTAGTTGGTTATTTCCATTACTAATACTTAATCATGTTATATCAATTATTTCTATAACCCCAGTTGTAGTTGGATTTTGCGTAAAACTTTTTTCTTTTTGTGTGGTCTTAATGTTACTTTCTTTCGCCATTTGAAAAATTCTCTAAGTGCGGCTTGAGTAGTTTTGCATTTTTCGACACTAAAACAAAAACTTTTTTTAAAATTTAACCCCAAAGAAAGCTCTTCAAAACAAATCGAATAAAATGTCTCAATTGATAAATTGGATACATTTCTCTTTATCAATGTTCAATAAGTTTTATGAGAGGGTGAGGTAAAGATCAAAAGATTCACCGACACGAAATTTAACAGGTTCTCCCCTTTCTTTGGATTAAAATATTTCAAGAACTAAGAATCGTAGATACATAATAACAAAACAAAATAAATGTTAAGCATTTCATCCTCTGTCTAATAAGCTATAATAGAAAGTTATATACGTCAAGGTGTCACAAAGTAGTTTCGGTTTACTTTTTTTAAACTTCGATTAGCTTGAATAAAAGATTGTGAGGTATAGAGGAAGCAAAGAAAATTTTCAGCATTTTATGCTTTTTCGATTGAGTTATAAACGATGGTCACCGGATCTCTTTTAAAATACAAAAAAGGAAAAAAACCCCTTTCATCAAAAGACATAACTCAAAATGACTTAAACCAATTTATCAATAGTAACATAACCCGACACAAGCAACAGGTTGTTACATTACCTGAGTCAGCTAAATCGACACAACACCAAAAAAGAACGTCTTTCGGATTTTGAAGCAACCAATGTCACAACTTAAAACTCAAAACTTGGTTTTCACTTTTTCACGCTACAAAATTCAAGACTCAATTAACAATGTATCACTTTGCCTATGAAGGGAAAAACGGATTAACAGCAACAGTGACACAAGTGCCCTCTGGGGCAAGCTCTGAAGCTAGGTTGATACAGTTTTGGTAATTGATTAGGAGATATTTACCAATTAAATTTTACAGACTTATAGATATTGTTTGTTATCTTTTTAGAGATGGCAATAAAGTCAAATCTTTTTATAATATGGGCGATGAAATTGTAGGATTAGAAAGTTTTTGTGATAAAAGAAAGGAGTTTTATCCAGCAGAAAATGCTACCGTTTTTATGTTAAAAAGGACTGCTACAGGGAAGGGAAACAACCTCTTTCGTTTTACTTTCACCATTCAGCTTGCACTCCACGAAAGCTAAAATAAATTTTATTTGAAGCTCTGGAAAAGACTTCAGAAGCTGGTTTAATAGTTCCGGTTGTGGTTAGCGATCTTGGATCAAATAACTGGAATATGGCAAAGGCACTGAGTATTACTCCTGACAAACCATTCTTTCATGTTAATGGGAGGAAAATAATATATATGTTTGACACTCCTCATTTAGTAAAATTAACGAGAAATAACTTATTAAAACACTCTTTTGCTTTTGGTGAAAAGAGAACCTCTTGGGAACACTTGCAGCAGTTATACAATCATGACAAAACTTATACAAGAGGGCTGCTCCAAAACTTACTGACTCGCATATTTCACCAAATAATTTTGAACTTATGAAGGTTAAGTATGCTAGTCGGTATTAAGTGCCACAGTTTGTTCCGCTTTAAATTTGTATATTCGTTTTGGCATGTTGCCACAAGCACTTCAGCAACATCAGAAGTTATAGAGCGTTTTGATAAGTTATTTGATTTATTAAATTCCTCATGTACATCCAGTACGAAAAAATATAATAGTCCCTATAGGGGGTTACAATACCAATTAAATTTTTTGAATGATTGTGAGCAATTTTTTAAAAATTACAAATTATTGATAAAAATGGTATAAAAGTTACTAACAAAGTTAAATTCATTAAAGGCTGGTGCATAACTATAAATGGTTTTCAGCAATTATTTAATTTATTAAAATCTGTGGGATTTAAGTACGTTCTTTCAAGAAGACTTAATCAAGATTCTCTTGAAAATTTTTTTGGCAACATTAGGCAACTAAATGGGAATTGTGTTAACCCGACTCCTATACATTTCAAGAACTTTTAAGAAAATCCTATGTTTAAACTTACTAAACTCTGGGTCTGAAAACTGCGAAGGAGATACAGATCAAATGCTGTTTAAAATTGCAGATTTTTCTGCAAATTCAATGTTTTCAGACCCAGTACCAACAATTCCTGGGTCAGTTGATGTGTTGCCTGTTGTTGACACAGATTATAGGTCACAAGATATTTTAGAGCAAAACATAGTTAGGTATGTGTATGGCTATTTGATATCCAAATCATTAAAAAAACACGCATGTGAAACATGTGAGATTTATTCAAAATCCTACAAGGATTTGGATGATACAAGCCTATATTGCTTTTTTAAGGCATACAAAAATAAAAATAATGACACGTTTGGCAATTTAAAGATGCCAGCAAACGAATTTGTATTTTTTATATCTACATTGGAGGTACTTTTTCAAAATAATTTTAAATATTTTATTTTAGAAAATAATATTGTAAAGAAATATGTTAATTTGGTTCACACATGTGATTATAAACACCCCTGTCCTAACTTTCCCCTTATGTATCTATTAAAATTATTTGCAAGAATCAGACTATTTTATACTTTGAAGGATATTAACCGAAATTTTAAATTTTTCATAGTCATAACTCAAAAACACCGATTTTTGAGCTGTGTCACTTTAGAAATACTAGTGCGATTTGTTATCCTCTAAAATATTTTTCAATCCATCCATGGCTTTACCTCGAAAAAGTACCTACAAAATTTGTTGTTTTCATACAGTTAGTACTTATGGTATTTATAGTTTAAATCTGCCCTCTGTATTTAACCTTGAACTTGACAAACTTTATCTTCATTTAACAGCAGTGTTTTTGCATTTTCCCTTTAAATTTTCTCAAGTTAGTTTTATTTCAAGAATCTTTTGTTGTCCTTTTGTATCTTTGCTTTATTAAAATGTGTCTTTGAATCCTCACGTTCTTTTTAAGCTTTTATTTCAATTTTTATTGACCTTTTTTTATAACTCTTTTAGAAAAGTTTATGCGTTTTCTTGTTGTTGCTTGCTTGATTGATTTTAATTTTATTTTTATTTTTTTTTTTTTTTTTTAAATTGATATTATTTCTTTTTTACATTTTCTAGTTAATCATGCGTTATTTTTAGTCTTAATATTCAATTTGTGTTTTGAGTCTCTACGACTAGAAAATTATAAAGTATCTTCTTTAACTTTTATGTTAAAGTTAATATATTTTTATGGTATCTATAGAACTTAATGTGCTTGGTAAGAACATTTTTTTATTATTTTAGCAACGATAGAAAACGAAAGGGAACTTAGTAATACAGGAGGAATTGCAAGTATTTTTCAACGATTTAAAAATGCACTTTTTCCAACAATATCTGAAGTAAGCATGGCTTCAAGTCGGTTTAGTAGTAGAATCCAAAGTCAACGCGCTAGCAAATCCAGTGGAATTGGATATTTATTACATAAGTAGGTATTACATGTTTTTATATTTTTATTAATAATATAGGGACAGTGAAACGTATTTGTAACTATTTTTAAATTAACAATATAGAGTTTGTGTACCCTTTTTAAAAGATTTACAAAACGATCAAAAAAATTATATACATTACATACATTGTAATTGGGATTAGATCTTTAAAATGAGTGGGTATAACACCCTTCCCCCGGGACCGATGGGTTATTGTGGCTCACACCCTTTTATATTTCTCCCCCCAGGTCCAGACTTCTAATAACTCTATGTCCGGCAAAAAGGTGTCATTGCCGAGGATTGTCTTAGTCGTGCCATTGCTGGCAAGAAAAAAAAGGGTTAGAGAAGTGTTCAACAATGTATTTCTTTCGCAACAGAAGATAACTTGAATGGCAAAAACCCCCATTTCCCCTAGAGATGGCTCTACGTTATTATTTAATAATTTTATTTATAGATGGGCCTGTCGGTTGATCAAATTATATTTTTCCTACTTTACCGATTGAATGATTTGTATTTATGGCGGGCTTTAAAAATTTTTTTTAAAAGCAATTTCGATTTATTTTGGTATCTTTTTTAGTTGATTGGAAAAAATAAGTTAAACTTCATCAACTGTTTTTTTTTGGTGAAGTTTAACCAATTATTTACCCTTCAACTAAAATAGACCCCCAAAAAAACCCCAAAATTCCTTTTTTTAAAAAAAAAAACCTTAAAATGTTTTTTAAATTTTTTTTTATTTTTTAAAAATTTTAAATTAAAATTATTTGTTGCTTATTGTTAATATTTCCTTTTTCAAATAAACAAACACAAGTTTTTAAATTTTTGATGAAAAGGGGACATTATTAATTTAAAAAACACAAAACCGCAAATTAATATTTTAAAATTTTAATTATCTATATACATATTTTAAATTTTTAAATTTTCAGCAAGAATAAATAAATGGTCCACCATTTTTTCATATGGGTAGAAGTACAAAACAAACATCGGAAAAAAAAAGCAGCCCCTTTATTCTTAACCAAGATATTAGTTACTTTTTTTCCCTTTTTTAAATCCATTTAATTTTGTTAGGTATAATGCTGCCCAAAAAAAAAGAAGGTAAGTACGTAGAAAAGTGACTTAAAAAAGTAAACAATAAAAAAATATAAATAAGAAAAATATAAATTGATATTTCTATATGGCGAGACACAGTGACATATTTGTATGCTCTTATCGTGGAATTACATTGTTTTTTATTTTAAAAAAATTAAAAAAATACACATGTTAAAAAAAAGTAGATATTGAATTTTTTGTATAAACTATGGTAACTAAGATGATTATTTCTAAAAAAAAAAAACCTATGCTTATTTGGTCTTTTTATCAGTTTTTGTTGATTTTAGGTAAAACCATTTCCCCCTACTTTTTTAAAAAAAAATAATAATTAATTAACTTGATTCCTTTCTTATTATCTTAAATTTCCTCCAGAATTTAAAATTGGCAAAGGCTATATATAATAATAATTAGTGACTAGCATAAAATCAAACATAAATAGAAAAAAAATCTTCAACATCTCATGCTATTATAAAATACTTTTTTAAAAAAAATTCTGTGTATAAAATCTGACAAAATACTTATTGTGCTTCCTCTTTTTTTTTTATATCATAAGAAAATAAAAAAAACCATTATAAAAAAAATTCCCCCCCATTCCCCGGAAAAATAAATCTATTTAAAAAAAAAAAGCTAAAATGTAAAATACTTGACCCCCAAAAACTTTGATATTCCCAAAATCTATAAAAGTTTAACATTGAAATCTTTTTTTTTTACTTTATGTATCAAAATAAACATAAATGAAAAAAAATTTTAAAAAAATGTTCCTCATGTAAATACATGACGATCAATTTACAGAACCATCCAATGGGAAAAAAATGGGGGCCCTATTGATGGCATTCTTTTTATAAAAAAAAAATTAAAAAAGCCATCTTGTGTTTTTTTGCCCATAAAATTTAAAAAAAACAAAAAAAAATGGATTAAATTAAAAAAAAAAAATACGTCATAAAATTTTTTTTTAATGGGCCCCCTTTCCCCAAATGACGAAAGCCACAACTATAGCTTTTTTCAGCATTTGTTAAAGATCCTGTACCTACATGTTGATATATTTTAAGGTTTTTTTTTATTTTTCCTACAATAAAAACATACCAGTTTGCCACTTTAACTGACATCTTATTTTTAATTCAAAAAAATTAGCAGTAATTCAGCCTTAAAATACACAAAAGCACAGAACATAATCCTATGATTTTAACTTTTAGTTGTTTTGGGTTGGGTTTAACAGTTTTTTACTTTTATTTCATATCGTCTGGTACCTTCGATTACATTATAAATTTAAGTCCGGTAGGTTCAATATAAAAAGCAGGAAAAGGGATATTACCCTTTTAAATTTTTTTTTATATATCAAATAAGACATTTAAAAATTGCCAAATAAAATTTTCTTAAAATTTTTTTCCCCTTTGTCACGGGGAAAAAAGGGAATATTTTAAAAAAAATTGTTTTTTTGAAATCAAATAATGATACAGAACAGACTTAAGTATAAAATAAAATACATTTCGTACTTTTTAGTAATACTTGTTACAGTTACTAGTTTAGGTTTAGACATTCTTTTTCTTTTGGTTTAAAAATCACCCGTCCCCCCTAACTCGTACTGTAACAAGTAACCTACCGGACTCAATAGTAATGTAAATTTTAAACAACTCATAATTTTTGAATTATTTTAATTTTTGCAAACTACTTGCTATTTTAAAAAATTTTTTTTTTGAAAAATTTTAAATGTTTTTTTAAAACACATTAAATTAAAATATTTACATAAAAAACTGCTTCTGGAAAAAAAAAAGATTTCAAAAAAAAAGATACCCCAATTAGTTTTTTTTTTTAAAAAAATGAAGAAACAACTGTAAAATAATTTCATTTTTATTTATTTTGTTTTATTATAGAAAAAGGGAAAAATAATAATGCTATAACAATGGCACTTCATTTTGAAATATTCATGCCCTTAGATCTGATAATTATAAAACTTTTTTCCCGTTTTGAATCTCTTTTTTTCCCCCCTATGATGAATGCAAATACATTAGTATTACAGCTCTCAAAAAACCCACAAAGTAGTTCATTGAAATGAAGATTTGTTAATTTCTTTTTAACAAAAAATTTTTTTTTAATTTTGTTAGTCTTTCAAAATAAAAAAATCCTTAGTGTTTTAAAAAAAACAAAAAATAGGCCTACCTACAGCAGTAGCTTAAATATAATTTCATAATTTTTTAATTTTTCCTACAAAACACTTCGAAAGAAAATGTTTCCGAGAAAAAAAATTAAATTAAAAAAAAATTATTGCATACCATTAAAAATATACATAAATATTAGGTAGTTGGGGAAAAAAATGAAATTATTAAATGATTGTATATATTTTATTTCCCCAAGGGCATTTACCCCTTTTTTCCCTTTTGGGAAAAAAATTTTGGGAGCTGCCTCTGCGATTTTCTTCTGTAACAAAAAACACACTGCATGATATGCTCAACTCAAGCCAATTACTGCTTAAAACAAAAAAATCCCCAAATTACCCAATAACACAAAAAAAAATTTAAAATTAAAAAAATCCCCCAAAACACGCGGCGACACGACACTTTAAAAATAGCACATAAACAATAAGTGAAAGAAAATTTCCGCATTCCGCAACAAAGCCCTTTCCCCCCTTTCGAAGGAGACCGAAGTCATTGGGGAAAACACGAAGGGGGAAAGGGGGGAAAATTTCCGTTCGAAACGACTAGTCGCGGAAATGGGGGAAATTTTTTTTGTACTTTGAGACGAGGGGGTTTACAGAAACAAACCTTTTTGAGAGACTTTTTCCGAGTTAGACTATGACATTTTTTTTTTTTTTTCTATTTACTAAGTAATTACAAATATCCTATTTATATGCATATTTAAATTATAACCTTCTGCTTTCGTTTATATTTAATAACATAGCGCCCCAGACTATACCTAGTGGGCTGGTCGCCGACCCCGGCAGATCTTTTATAACACCGGGGTTGTAACGGAGGCCTTCTTAGGGGGAGGCGGATGCTTTCATAAATAAACTAGAAATTTAAAAAATTAGAAGAGGTAGCCGAACGGCCGCGTCGCCCAGCGTCGCTCCTTGCGGATTTTATGTTATCGTAAAAAAAAACCCCAAAAAACCCCCTAAATTCTGCGCAGGCGGATGCGGGGGTCTTTTTTTGCGGAAGTTCCGCAGAACCAGGGGGATTTCCCCTTAAAACCATAATCAGCACGCAGAGCGAAAAAAAAGGTTACAAAGGTTTCCTATCCTGTTTACTCTACAGTGTATTTATAAAGGGGGCATTTTTTTAAAAAAATTTGTAGGAGAAAAAAAGCTCCTACCCTTTGGGTTTTTTTGTTTTTTTGGAGGTTTTTTTTCCTTTTTTTATTTTTTTTTTTTTTTAAGCTTTAACATAAAATATAGTTTATTTAGTTTTTATGGCCGTTTTATTAAATCTCCAATAAATAAGTAACGTGAAGATTTTTTTATCCCATCTACGTGGGGAAACCCGCCTTACCCTGCCCCCCCGTTCCCGTAAGTGGGCCCCTCACTTTGAGCCTAAACCGCTGTTGCAAAATCTTCAATATTAGTGACACCCCCCTGATTGCTGGGCACGAACACAGTATGTGTTCTACCGATTCATCCCCCCCCTGCCCTCGGCACTCGGCGTCTTCCGCCAGGCCGATCTTGTGCATGTGGTATTTCAATCTGCAGTGTCCGTGTACGTGTACAGTCCCAATTTTAGTTTAAAAAGGGTACCCTTAAATTTTCCCCAGTAGTTTGACGGGGCATTGTTGATTCGGGGGGCTTATTAAGGGGCCCTTGAGTGTCTGGGGGCCCGGGGGAATCCACGCCAGTACCAAAATTTTTTTTTTGTGTCCCCAACTGATATGAACTGCTTGGATATTCCATAAAAATTTTTCCGCAAAAAGTTGTAATAAAAAAATATTTTTTTATTTTTTTTTAAATTTTTTTAAAAAACTTTAAATTAAAAAAAAATTGTTTTTGTATTTTCGCCATATTTCTGGAAATACAAAATAGAACTTCAATTTTTAAAAAAATTACTGAGCTCCTCAATACGCAACTTTGCAAAACTACCCACCTATTTTTTTTAAGTTTTTGGGGAAACCCCATACTGACCCCTTCTTATCTTGGATACCTTGTATATTATTGTTTTGGCACCTTTTTAATAAACGTTTTTAATACCAAATAGGTTTTGAATTTTTTTTAAAAAATATATATATATATATATATATATATATATATATATATATATATATATATATATATATATATATATATTTAGTATGATGTTTTTTTTTTTAATGTTGTTTAATTTTTTTTAATAACAGTTACAAAATCTGCGTTTTTTTAAATTGGGGAAATTAAAAAAATATTACTCTAAAAACTTTTATCCACTGCAAAGAAATTTCCCTTTTTTTTGACCCAAAAATGGGGTTAAAAAAGATCCTGCCATACCATGAATGTTGTTACAATTTTCTGCCTACCAGTTTTTAGTTAGCCTCTATAAACAAAAAATTCAGAAAGATATAAAAATTTAAACTGATGTTCAATACACGGATGCCTTAACTTTTTTTAGGTAAAAATTGAAAAAGTAAATTTTTGCAGCATTTGGGGAAACCCGGGGAATAAAACATTTTGACCTCGGGATAGAGTTTTTTTTTTTTTTTAAATTTTGGGGCAGTCCACGGGGGTGATGCCTAAGTACTAACGTACCTAGTGTCTTAAGAATGGTGAAAGGAAGTTTCAGGGGGCTTAAAAAATTTGGAGACTGGGAGGGAAAAGGGGAAAAAATTTGGGGGGGGAGCATTTTTAAATTTTGGCACTCTGGGGATGAAGGAACGAAGAAAGCGGGAAGTTGGGGGCCCTCTAATTGAACTGTAAAAAATGCATAAAAGTTGCACTACGTGTTGCTTTTTGGGGGGCCCCAGAGGAGGAATTATACGGGCCCCTCCTCTGAGCAGAAGCCGTGAAAATACCTATAGATAGAATAGAAGAGCGACAGATCCCCTACAGCTCGACGGGGGGCAAGAGAAGAAAGCCTTTCTGTAAGGGGGGGTTTAATAAGAAGAAAGGCTCTTCTTTGAAGGATCTAGAATGCTAATGTTGTGGGAGACGCTTTTCCCCCCAAAATGAGAACAATATTCTAAAAAGGGTGGGGTTTGTAAACATAAAAATATACTGATTGGTAGAAGACAAAAACTTTTTGAACAGTGAACATTACTTTGTTTTGAGGCATTAAACTGAACAAGTTTTTGCGCCCCAATCCAAGATAATTTTGGGGGTTTTGGGAGAGAGACATCCATTGACCTACGCTTTTTCCAAATCAAGCTTATTGACTGGCTTGAGAAATTGAATGTTAGAGTAAATACTACACAAAACTAAAAAGGGACTGATTATGGAGAAAGATCTTAAAATTGGAAGAAACAGGTAGGTGACAGTACAGCCTTTGGGGAGCACCGAGCATTAACCTGGTAAAAGCGGAAAATAAGAAGAGTCAAATTAAACATAATTTTTTTTTTATGATGTTTATTAACTTTTCATTTCCTGATAATGTGGGGTAGTTTTCATTGCCATAGAAAAAACCAAAGGGGTATAGGATATAATGCAGGTTTTAAAAAGAAATCTTTTAAAAAGAAATTCCAGAAAATTTTTTTTTGGACTTACTAAATCTTTTTTTTTCCTTGCAAACGAGGTTTTGCCACACTAAATCTAAAAAAAAGTAATTTTCAATGTCTATATACGTATACTGTAAAATTAACATTTATTTTTTAAGTGGGTCCCAGCCCAACGGGATAAAAAATCACCTTCATTTATTTTTTGTAAGCCAGCAATATATGCCAAAAAAAAGGTTTTTTTATTTTAAAGGAGAGAAGTAATGGATGGTGAAACACTTTCACATACATAAATGTAGCCCCAGTAACGAACAAAATTTTCTGGATGAAAAAAGTACATTTGGTCCAGTCAAGGAAGAATATGAAAAAAAAGGAAAAGGTTGCTGGAAAAATGGGGAGGTAAGGCATTTTTTATAAGAATTGTACAAAAAATAATGCCTAAGATATTTTAAAAAGGAAGATTCTGGCCATTTGCTTAAGTATTCGCTTAAGAAAAATTTTGGATTAAAATTTTTAAAAAAATAGGAGCATTATTTTTTTAAAAAACTAGTACCAGTGACCATTCGAAAACTACCACCTCCCTTGATTTTTTTTTTTAAATTTTTTTAAAAACATGTTTAATATGAAATTTTGGGGGAAATTTGGAGATTTAAACTAATTTTGGATAAAGTGTTAAAATGTTATGGTTTTAAAAACCAAAATTTGATTTGTCTTTATTTTTAATTGATAAAACTTTTATGATGTACCCCCCCCGTTTTCAAGTGAAACTGAAAACCGTTTTCAAGTTATCACTTGAAAACGTTGGAAAATCACTAACGGGTTTTTGTATCAATTTAAAAAAAAAAAAAGGAATCCAAGATTTTTTTGTTATTGATATAATTTTGGTATTATACAGGATGCATCATAAAGACGTGGCAAACCATACTTATGATTTTTAAATGAACACCCGTATTTGACTTGATATTATTTCAATTCTGTTTAAAAAATATGCATTTTTTTAAAAAACCTTTAAAAATTACCGGTTTTCGAACTAGGGAATTTAAAAAATTTTATCTTTGAAACGGAAAAAGTTTGATAGGCCTTCTGTCGTCATGACAGTTTAAAAGGGGGGGTGTTTTTTTTAAAAATCTGAATAATTTGTTAATAATGGTTTTTTAACAGAAGAAAAGCAAAAATTTTTTCTTAGTTATTGAAAATAAATAACGCTACTGTTCTGCTATGCAGCTCGACATCTATGGAGCTGTTCCTACAAAAACACCTTAAAAAATTTTTTAAAAAAATTTGAACAACTTCAAATTTGACAGACAGAAATTGGTGTATCCCCAAAATGAAAATAGGGGGTTTTAAAAGTTATCCTACATTTTTGGAAAACCCAACAAGCAGAACGCTTCAAAAGATAGCAAGCTATGCGTGGACCACAAAAATACGGGGGATCAATGTAAGGTTTTAAAATAATTTAAACTTTTTTTAAAACCAAAAGTTCAAAAAAAACACACAAGTCAAAAGGTCAAAGACAAAAAATTTTTCAATTTGATGTTAAACTGGCTAAAAATAAAAACTTTTTAAAAATATAATATGGACCGATGAATCCAGTTTTGAAAGTGGAAAACCCCCAAAAAAAAAAGTTTGGGGGAAACGGTGGATAATCCAAATTTCGTGGGAAAAGGCAATTTCAAGGTCGACAGATAAATTTGGGTGGCATATTGGGGGAAAACCAATAATAGGATTTTTTTTTTTGAAGGTAACTTGCCCGGTGAAGTATATTCGAATTCTTAAGGAACGGCTTTCAGACGTGCTGGAAAATTTGTCGCAAAGGCATTATCGCAGTTTAGTTTTCCAACATGATGGGCTCCACCACATGTTTTCGACAAGTAAAAAAAATTTTTAGATGAAAATTATGATGAATGGATTGGACGGTAAGGGGGGAATTTTTTAGCTAATATCCCCGGTCTGACGCTAATGGGGAAATTTTTTATGGGGATATATAACAAATTTAATTTACCAACAGGACCTAGGTAATGCTATGTCATAAAAAATATGATTAGACATGAAATTAACGTATTGAATCAAACAAATTCCGCTTTATTAAAAATTTAATAGCACATTTGGAAACTTGTTACCAATAATCAAGGAAGTTTAAAGGTGTCTGGGAAACCCAATACTGTAGAACAAAATTGTCCAGGCGTGCAGGGCAGCGGGAATAGGGGGTTTGGGCCCCCCCCGGGGTTTGCGAATGAATAGTAGGTCAGAGCCGGACTTCCATAATTTTTTTGTTACTATCTTTAAAATTAACATCATCAAATGTCAAATTCAAGCACTACTGTTTTTTTTTATTTTTGCACAAAAATTTTTGGTATTAAACGATACTACCATAAATATTTAAAATTATTGTGTAATATTGGATTTTTTTATTTTTTTATCATCATCTGATATAATATGGAAAAAACCTTTTATTTAAATGGTCGATATTTTTGTGAGTTTTGTTTTTTACCAAAAATTTTAATTAAATAAAAACAAGATTTTTTAAAATAAATTTCAAACATTGTATGATAGTTTCATGTACTTATCACCAATTTTTGAAAAAAAAAGGGCAAGATAGTTAAATGAGTTTAATCTAATCCTAAGATTCTGGGTTTTACATTAAAAAAAAAATTTTTTTAACTGCTTTTAGGCATATACTTTTCACTAATACAAACATCATGAGACAGAATAACAGTGGTTAAAAATGTTTAGTATCCTTTGGTATCCATTGCAACAGTATCCGTTAAATATTATGTGTCTACAGTATGTCGAGTTAAAAAGTTGAAATCGGGGATTTTTCCAAAACCGGCGGCCCCTTCACCAAAAACCTTAGAAAACTTTAAAACCATTACGGCCCCTTAAAAATAATGTGTTGTAACTACACACTGATTTATGTTTTAAGTAGGGAACACATTAAATTATTTCGTGGAATTTTGTTATTGGCAAAAATCGGCGGGGGCCCAAATCTGACAGTTATTTTCATACTGGGC
>JAHBCN010016531.1:0-19310 GCA_019359885.1 Listronotus oregonensis
TCGTCTCTTTTTTCTGGCGTTATAAAATTTATCTTGGCAAATGCACATTGTCTCAAATTCTTAAAAAAAATTTCTTCATCTTCTTTTTTGGGAAGTTTGGGAAGAATGTGGATTAATCTAAGGCTTCTTCATGCAAGCATTTAGGAGTATTTTTTTTTTATGTCTTTATTATCTATTTTATTTGCTATAAAATATTGTTCTAGACGGGCTTTAAAAATACTCCAATCGGTCTTAAGGCAAAATTCTCTTACGTTTCAATCATCTGAGACCCCATTTCCTTCACTTCACGTGCACGAGACTTTTTGAAACTATCGAAAAACAAAAACCCCACTACTTTTAATTGTGAGTCCGTTATTTAAAAATTTAAATACCTCGTCGCCAACTTGTGGTGTTTGGGGGGGTGAGGTTCGACAACAATTAATTAAGACTTCAAACTGTACTTGACGGGTTTTTATTCTTAATGTTATAATTGTACATAAAAGCGAACATTTAATCTACCCTTACAATACTGACTGTTCAAGTCCATAGGTATGTAAATACAGGTCAGAGTTCCCCCCCTTAACTTGTTGTCACGTCTGACCATAAGTCTAAGTACACTACACCAGTATAATTTTGCTTCTCCTGACAGAGCAAACGTAGTTTCACTTTTATGCATCTTTTTACAGTCCCCGAACTTTCTTCTTCAAATTTCCGAAGATTTAGGTTCCATGTTAATAAACTAACAAAAGATAAAAAAAAAAATAGTTCTGAAGTTACAATTTGCGTTAAGATGTGCTTTAAAATTTTTAAATTGCTCTCAAACGGTTGGATCGATCGTTTTGAGGTAAAAGTGTCTTTATTACTCAGAATTGTTTATTTTAAGTGTTAACTCAAGTTTACGAAAAACACTAGCACAAAACATTTAAAAGGCCCCAATTTTTTAAAATTTTTTAAAAAAAAAAAAAAAAAAAAAATTTAAAAAATAAAAAATTTTTATAAAATATATATATATATATATATATATATATATATATATATATATATATATATATATATATATATATATATATATATATATATATATATATATATATATATATATATAGTAAAAATTTCTTGGGTATCGGTCCAAGACTTCCCTCCTCCTTATTTTATATACAGTATTGGAAAATTAATCGCGCATAATAGGGAATTCAATGTTAATTTTTAGCCATCTGAAAATCCAATCTACCAGTGTAATATAACGTCGCGATGAACTAGAATTAATTTAACTGTTCGACTGTACCCTACTCCGCGCTTTGGTTCGATTTGATACAAAATCAAATAGTTTTGGACATTTTCGACAGTATTAAAACGAGATCGGATGGGTGTACGTTGAATCAACAAAAATGAGAATTTTAAACGATAATTTGTTGAAAATTATCACAAATTTAAAAGATTTTTGCTTGTCTTTTATCACATTGGCTTAAAAAAATCTAAAAAATAAATAAAAAAAAATTCCAATAATAAACACAACGATAATTTTAAAACAGAAAATAAAAATAACTCTAAAGAACTAAAACTTATTTTAATAAGGGTTTGAATAATCCACCACTTTTTGCAACAATACCCAAACCTATTGTAGAGATGTTGTCTCATATTTCTGAGCCGTTCAGGTGTAATTTGACCAGAAAGTTGAATTATTTTTCCCTTATTTCAACAAGGTTTCTAGCTCTTTCAAAACTCTGCCGATACACATTTTGTTGTAAATATCCGAAAAAAAAATTATTTGGGGATGCCCGCAAGCAAATGAACGAGAGCTCTGCGAGCCACCGGCAAATCCCACTAGCCAAACTAAAGCGCAAAGCGGTGACGTTTCCAGTCGAACAGCTAAATTAATTATAATTCATCGCGACGTTCTATTGAAACGTACACTGGTAGATTGGATTCTCAGATGCCTAAAAATTAACATTGATTTCCTATTATGGGCGAATTATTTTCCAATACTGTTTTTTATATATATATATATATATATATATATATATATATATATATATATATATATATATATATATATATATATATATATATATATATATATATATATATATATATATATATATATATATATATATATATATATATATATATATATATATATATATTTACTATTAGATTCTACGAAAAATTTAATAGAAATTTGTAAAATATTATTTAAATCACATGTTTTAGTAGTTGGATAATTTCATAAATGATATAAAAGTACTAAACAAGGTGTCCCAGAAGTAATGGGACACAGAGCAACAGCAGATTCCTTAGGTCAAAATAATGCAATTAACGTAAACTTGCCTTATCCCAAAGTTGATAATAACTAAGATATAGGGTGTCAAACTTTTAATTTTGTTTTCGTTTTTTGTAATAATTTTTTAACTAAAAGACATAGCGGTACAAAAATCCGGATTTGGGAGTTTCTTAAGGCAAGAAATTAAAATTCGTTCATACTTTTGATGTTGCTGGTAGAGGGCGCCAGCTACGGCCTAACCCACTTGTTTTAGATGGCATTACTTTTTTTAGGCCTAGTATATTGACCTGTTTATTAAAAAAGGAGTTACTATAACTGCCTCTGCGTCAAAAATTTATAATTCATTTAGGTCTCTGAGAGCAACCGTTTTCGAGATAAACGCACTCGCAATTTTCCTGTGGAAAATGGGTTTCGGCCAATTGTGATAGTTTTCAACACACTAATCAAAAGTCTCCCCGGGCACAAAACCCAAAAACCCCTCTACCCTCCCCCCAAAATCACTCTCAATAGTCTCCAAATCCCTAGTGACCTTTAAGGGTGCTTTGGTGGGGTTAGAGGGGTATTTTGGTTTTGTGCCCGTGGAGACTTTTAATTAGCGTGTTGAAATCACTTTGCAAAGTTTGAAATCAATTGGCCGAAACCCATTTTCCATAGGAAAATTGCGAGGTCCTTTAAAGTGCGTTTATCTTGAAAACAGTTGCTCCCAGAGACCTAAATAAATTTTTGACGCAGAGGCAGTTATAGTAACTTCTTTTTTTATAAACATGTCAATATACCAAGCTCAAAAAAAGTTATACCATCTAAAACAAGTGAGTTAGGCTGTAGCTGGCGCCCTCTACCAGCAACATCAAAAGTATGGACGAATTTCAATTTTTCTCCTCAAAGAACCCCCAAATCCCCAATTTTGTACCGCTATGTCATTTACTTAAAGAATTATTACGAAAAAACGAAAACAAATTAAAAGTTTGACACCCTACACCCTGTATCTTAGTTATTATCAACTTTGGGATAAGGCAAGTTTACGTTAATTGAATTGTAATTGCTAAGCAATCTGCTGTTGCTCTGTGTCCCATTACTTCTGGGACACCCTGTATAATTGTCAATTTCTTTGTGTTTAAAAATAAGTATATTAAAGTCAGTCTATACACATTTTTATCGCTGAAACGTAGTAAAAAGCTTTTTTTCAGTAATTGAGTGCATAAAAATAGTTGTAAATTAAAAATACTTTTAAATTTAAATGCCCGATAGTGCGTAATGTATATGCCATGTTTCTGTTAAACTATAACGGAAAAATGTGATTTTATCGCTGTCAACTATTAATTTATGGTCCGAATGACGTTTTAAGTGTATTTACAAGAGCTACACATGTTAAGCTTTGCCTATTACGAAACTATAGATTAAAAATTAAATTAGATTTGTTTTAGTTTTGTTCGGTTATTTTGTTGTAAAGTGCAGGTCTTTTAAATGTGTGTAACTTTCAGAGCCGGATTTAGTACCGTGGTGGTCCTTGAGCAGATTTCGTGTGAGGGCCCTATATTTTACTATTCAAAACGAGGTCCACGGGAACGAGTGGTTGTTTTCTCCTGCTAAATCCAAATCTGAAACTCGCTTTTCCGGAAAGGTAGTCAGAAAATTGTTATAAGCTATTTAATTGTTTAATACACTTTTTATTAACAAAATGGCGTTTTGTTAATTAAAATTTGTTAATTAAAACTGGAGATATTGCAAATTAATTGCAAAAATATTGGAAAATAACGATTTTTCTTTATTTTTCCGTCATAACTTGACTTCTATTCGACGTAGAAAGTCTCATAGCCGCTTTTTTTAAACGTAAGGTCTAAGCTTGAGAATAACACATGGCAGATACCTTAAATATTATAAGAAAAAAAAGTTACAGCCTTCTCAACGGATGATTTTTAACAAAAAAGCAGCGTAATTTATTTATAAGCATTTTCAACTAATTTTAAGAAATATTTAAAATATCACTGACCAAAGTTTGTTTCCGAGGCAAAATCATTTTTGTGCTCAAAACGAATGTCTTGAGACTATTGTGGAGGCCCGAGGCAGTATTTATCAATTAAAAAATCAATATGTTGCCGTTCTAGTTAGCCCCAGTGTCCTTAATATGGAAACTGCAGTAAGTTTCGGTTAGAGATAAATTTACTATATATAAGCTTACCATTGGAACTTTGTTAACGCTAAGGTATACCATATCGAAAGAACTGACAATCGGTGCTTACCTCCATGTATAGAAAAATCTTCTCCATAGCCTGTATGATGTTGCTATTTCTGGTGATCTCAGCTTTTGGAATTAAGAAACTGACAGACTTCATAAAAATGTTGTAGCAGTCTGTTAATAGAGGACAGGCGACCAAGAACTTGGTCACCCTAGGAATCCTTCGAGGAATCCTTCCTTATAGAACCTGCCAACCAGATGATTTTAAATAGTTACAGTCCCAATTGAATGTACAATTTTTCTTTTAAGGCTTTTTGGTATTTCCCTTTACACAATGTGCACATAAGAAATAATTGTGCTCTGCCTCTTCCTTAGATGTGGATGCCTCCCTAACATATTTTTTTATTGTATTAGTTTGGGTGTAATTTTGCGACAACTTGTGTTAATCAAATAACGGAAACTGTAATGATACTCGTCTTTCTGTTTCTGACTTGCAGGAATAAGGCCCCCTTACCTCAGAAACGTCCTTACTTGCTTTAACAATGTCCCAAACACACAGAATACTTCTTAGTTTTTATTGTAGACATACCCGCAATAAAAGAATAAAAAAAGAAAATTCTTTTTGAAAGTGACGTTTTACAAAAAATCTTTAAAATAGTGTTGATAGGTTGGAGATAAATAATTAGTGTATATATATATTCTTGAAGGAAATTTAATTATCTACATCTTTCTTTAGGGAATTGTCTTTCTTACATGTCTACTTCAGACGACATAAAAAAATTTTTAATGAAAAATATGACTTAAAAATCCTTTTTTTTAAATTTTCATTACTTCATAGCGTGTAGCTCGAAAATGGTTGCGAATTCGAAATGAGTATATGGAATAAAAGTTGTAGAAAATTTCAAGATTGTTTATTCGGAGAATTTTTTCCTCCGGCTCACCGTTTTTGACATATAACCAAAAAACCCAAAAGTGGGACCCTCTTTGTGCACCCTTCACTTGGACTCGCCTCCTAGACATTAGGATTTTTAGTATGTTAACTCCCTAAGTACCCTGAACAAGTTATTGAAGCAATCTCTTAGATACCTGCTATAGCATTTTACACCTACTTTATTCAGTAAACTAAACGCCTTTAACAAGAAATTTGTATTTTTGTGGCCGCCATATTCATTTTAAATATGGTTCCAACATTTGCTCTTTTTCTGTACTGTTTTAATCCGATTTAACTTTTAATATTACATCGTGCATTTCTTTATTCAAATAATCTTTTTCTACTAAAAATCACACAACAAAGAGAAAAAAGCCGGAATAAAGATCAACTAAGAAAAAATATTTTTTGCATCTAAAGTATAACATGTTATACGTTTTAGAAATCAGATTTAGAAACTCTACTTACCCATATGATTCCCATAAAAAATAAAGGTGATGATGTTGCCCGAGTGACGAAACGCCGTATGTAAAATCTGAAAGCACAATAGTGCGGAAAAAGTAACAATGTAAATATGTAAATTGTTTTCAAATCCGTTTTAAAATGCAGTCAGGAAAAAATAAAAAAAGATTTTTCAAAATTTCGAGTTTTCTCGGATCTCCAATGATACGGATACTTGGAATTTTAAAATTTTCAAAATAACATATTGTTGGTCACATAAATACCCAATTTTCTTAATTTCACACTTTTGGTATCTCATATAGTTTCTGAGATCCTAATGGCAAGAGTAGAATTTGAGTTACCCTGAATTTTTGTTTTCTTGATATATTACTGTACTGTCTAGATTAATACGGGAGCAATAAAGTAAATTAATAACAAACGTCCGGAAGGGATAAAAAAATCGTTGTATTGAAATTATAAAGCACTAAAATGTGCATATTTGTCACAGTTCCTCTAAGCTTTATTTCAGATTTTTGACTAGTCCTCGATTGTGAAATAAATTAGAAGCTCAAAACGTCATCAGATAAAACTGCTTTCAAGCAGATTTTTTAGTTTATGATTCGGACTTTAAAACTGAGAAATAAAGTTTCCATTAAATTTATAATCTAAAGTTCAAAATATGTCCAATAAACATAAAATGGGAAATGCTTCCAAAAGGTGAAACACTGTTTTGGTATATTTAATTGTTTAAGTGCTATAAAAAACAAAAATATGACATATCCTATATAGATATAAAGATATAAAAATACTTATACTAACTTTATTAAACAATAGAATAAATTACACCATCTTTCTAAATTGAACGTTAATTCTTAGTTTTAAATTCACATTCAAATTTAAATTAGTTTATTATCTAACAAAAAAAAAAACACAGAAAATATAACAAATAAAATATATATAATATAGGTCGAAATTTAAACTAACAAAAAAACACATAGTTTTATAAGAAGATAGGAAAAACAAAAAGTTTTATTATGTATTCTTTGATATACTCGCCTTACAACTTTTTGGAAAATGGGGCCACTTCGGTCCAGGTCCCGGAATAAAAATGAACTGAGCCTGCTCAGCCTTATTGACTCCTATGAACTTGTAGATCGCCTGCAACAAAAAAGAAGAAAAAAACCCAAAAAATTTAGATCATTAATCTACGTTTCGGTGGCAAGTCGGCCACCGTTTTCAAGATATAAAATCAAAAAAGAAATAAAAACTAATTTTTAACTAATTTTGGAATCAAAAGTTAGGAAATTCTAAAAGCTTTTTACACTTTTTATGACGTTTTGTCATAAATGACATATTTATTTATTTGACTGGTATATTTATAATTTTTAAAAAGACACAATAACAACCACATAATAAACTGAAATGCTTCTAGTATTTTAGCAAAGGAAACGTGTTCAAAAAAACGTAAAATAAAAAAAGTGCATTTATATTATTAAATAAAGATAAATGTAAAGCATTAATTTCTGTTAATTTAAATAATACATGGTTACCTATGCTTGATGCTGAAGTAAATTCAGGTAATCTTATAATTGGTTAACACACCACATCACCTTTTTTGTCTTTTTAAAATTATAAATATATCAGTTAAATAAAATAATATGTCATTTATGACAAAACGCCATAAAAAGTGTAAAAAGCTTTTATAATTTCATAACTTTTGATTTTATAGTTTGTTAAAAATTAGTTTAAATTTATTTTTTGATTTTATATCTTAAAAGTGGTGGCCGACTTGCCACCGAAACGTAGATTAGTCTTCTTAATTTTTAGGGTTTTTTGGGGGTTTTTCCTCTTTTCTGTTGCAGGCGTTCTACAAGTTCATAGGGGTCAATAGGCCTGAGTAGGCTCAGTTCGTTAAACCCGGGGACCTGGACCGAAGTGGTCCCATTTTCCAAAAAATGGTAATGCGAGTATCCCAAAAAACATAGTGAAACATGAATCCTCCACAAAACTATAGAATATATTTAAAAATAAAGTTACTATGACATTTATAAATATGACGACAGATACTCCATGTAAAAATCAAAGAAGACCATTTAACGCGCATTAAGAATTGGATTTTTTTGGCATGTATTTCAATTTTAGTCAACCAACTGAACAAATGTTTCAATGGTTGTTATTCAAATGACAAGGTCTGTGACAAGGTTATAAATAGACCTAATGTTTGTTTTAGTTGCCCATACTATAAACGTTTATTAATAGAAAATCGTGCAATAATAAAGGCTATTATTGAATTATTTTGTATACGTTAATTATACTCATTAATAAACAGTCGCCGAAAAAATATTACAATCTACAAATTATAATTTTATTGTTAGGTTTTTTGCAACTTTAATACTTTTCTTAACGGAGCATATTTTAAAATAATATTTTTTTTAAAAAGCTATAATTAAAAGCCCGTATTGACTGGCTTTGCAACCAAATACATTCCGGGCGTTCCAATACTCTTGTAATTTTAAATTAGTATCGTCAGTGTTGGTTTATTGTCTTACTTTATGACGTACCTATATCTCGTAAATTAAATAAATTTTCCATTATACTAATAGGTAATTTCTTTGGCGTAATAGTTAATAATATGGATAATTACAAGCAAATAAACAATTTTCATCAATTTTATCTCTGATCGACCAGAAAACTATTAGCCGTAATTTCTACTATAAGTTATAATTTGTTCCTTTTACTTTCGTTTCATTTTCAATAAAAGGGTCATTTAAGGAAGCACGTAAAATAATACTAATAAAGCCGCATCGAAGCAGCCATAAAAGCACAACTAACTGACCATGCATAACAGCATAAAATAAGAAAAAAGTACGTTATCAAATTTGATCGCTACCCACATACCATCATAAGCTTCTTAGTATTTATTATGGGTTGAAAACAATGGAAAATATTTACTTTAACCTTAAGTCATATGGTTCTAGAAAAACTAGCATGGGCAAGTGAGCCAATTTTTTTAATGACTTTTATGCGACTAACTCACGCATTAGCACAGGGGATGAGGCATTTTGGCTAGGAATTTTTTGTCCTGCATGGATATAGCTAAAATTTTCACAGAGGGTGGGGAATAGCCCAAGGATCAAAGTTTATATTATGCCGAGGTGTCCTTTTATCCTGGGGGTGGTTGCCACCCCATCTTGGGGGTGGAAATTTTTTATTACATTTTAACTACAGAAATCGATAAAGAGAGTAATTTTAATTAAAAAATGTTCATTTTTTTCGTAAAACTAATATTTTTCGAGTTATTCGCGATTGAAAGTAAAAGTTTTTCGACGAAAAAATCGACGTTTTTAATCGGGTTTTCACGATTAACTCTAAAAATATGCATTTTATCAAAAAAACTGTAAAGAGCAAAATTGTAGCTTATATAAAAAACTAGAAAATATGTTTTTTTATAATTTCTCTACAACCAATACAGACCGAGCTACGGCTTGTTAATGGTTAGCTTTTGTTCGTCAAATGTTAAATTTGAAAGATTCAAAGTCAAATAGCGGGAAAAGTTTGTAAAAATAAGACCTTTCTTTTAAAAGCAAAAAAAGAGTTTTTAGCATGAAAATTGAGCGAGTTATGATAAAAATAAGGTCGGCCCCTACTTTTTTCTACGAAAAGATCATTAAAAACAACCCCATAATTCCCCTCTTAATTAAAATAGATCTGTACCCTTCTGCGATTCTTTTTATATATGTATTATTAAAATATTCTAGAAGTTTAACCAAATTAAAATGCTCAATTTTAGAAAAATTGGAGCTTAAAGTGAAAAACGATTTTCCGCAATTTCGTAAAAATAGTCATTTTCTTCAAAATAACTCCAACAATACTGAAGATACGAAAAAAATGCTAGATTACCGGATTATAGCTTTTTTAATAACAAAGACTTTTCATTACATAGATTTTTCTGTACAATAAATATTTTGCAAGATATGGCCGTTTAAAACCTCTATTTACGAGCAAGCACCACCTTATTCTAGCCCTTTAAACTCATCCCATTTTAAAACTAAGCGATTAAAAAGGATTTAATTTACATAGCCTTGTAGCTCTTAAAAAACCCTATAAAATTGTTTTTTAAAAAACTTTCTATAACTAAAACTAAAGGAGCTATGTTTAAAAAACCAATCAATTTTTTTATCGAAAAATTCGAATAGCCCACTTCGGAGCATAATATTCTATAAAACCGGTTCACTTTATACTTTTGCCGGTATAATTTTTGTAATTCTACTTGTTTTTCCTATTTACATTTTTTATATTGGTTTATAAGAATTGCAATGTTGTACGGGGTGGTTTTTAAGGATTGAAAATTTGCAAAAGAATGAAATTGGTAATATTTCAGGCAGTAATATTTTTAATTATTAAATTTGTCAAGCTATTAATTTTTTGGGGAAAAATCTTTTATTTTTAATTAAGCTATAATAAGGGTTGATTTATAAGCGAAATAAAATTAGTAAATATTTTAAGCAACAGCATTCTAAAATTAAATCACTATGGTAAATTAATAATTTTTTTAGGGTAAATATATTTTTTTAAAATTTAAGCTCTAACAAGGGTTGATTTTTAAGGGCTGAAATATTTTAAAATTGTATTCTAAAGCATAAAAAAATCGTTAATCAACTAATCCAAACCAAATTTTACCCATCTTAAGGTTTAAAATGTTATTCCATAAGTTTTGACAATTAGGGGTAGTTTTCACTCTTAAAAAACAAACTGCGCACATCACCATGAAATAGAATTTAAAGTAGAAAGTTAAGAAGCGCCCTAATTCCAAATTTTTATACAAATCGATGCAGGACACAAAAACTGCGAGGTTTTGCAATTTTTTAGCTACATTTCCGGGACTTTAATTCTTTATCATAAAATCGTTTTAATTTGTCAAAAAGATTTCTTTTGTTAATTTCATAAGGGGTGGTTATTTAAAGGTTGAGTTATGGTAGTCAAATACTTATAATGTCGTAAACTGTTAAAATATTTTTTTCTACAATAAAAGCGTTATTAAATAATTTTAAAATGAAAAAACATTTTTTTTTTGAACTTTTATTATTAAGGTTGATTTTAAGGGTTGAAACGATAAAAAATAATGTTAGATGTAACTCACAACATAAAAATAGATTTATTCTACATATTTAGATGATTTTTAATTTACATAAGGTCTATTTATATTGTTTTTTATTTTTTTTTGCATAAGGGGTGGTTTTTACCCCTTAAAAATAAAAAGCACACCCTAAGCATATATAAACTTTGATCTAGAGGGTAAAAGCAACTTAATTCCAAATTTTCATAAAAATTGAAACTATACAAAAAAATCCGGAGGTCAAACAGCTTTTTTCTCCCCATCCACTGTACTACATGTACTACATCTATTTTCATATTGTTAGGTATTAGAGTAAATTCAAAATTTACAAAGTCATAAATAGCATTGATTATTTATTTTTAATTTGATCCAGTAGCCATGGGCAGAAGTGGCATTCCTGTTTTTAGAAACAAGGTGGCATTTTAATAAAGCTTGAATGGTAATGTAACCAAGGATTTGTTTATCTATCAAAAGTACCCACTACTTATGATAATTAAAACTGTAAAAAATATTTTTTTTAAATTCTTTTTTTCAAAATAGGCTGACGAACGATAGTTTTATTTTTAAAAAAACCTGACAGTAATCATCGATTACTGATCGTAGTATATTATTATTATCTTTTTAATTATTATTTGTATTGTAAAAGGTAAGTCACATTTTTTATGTTACAAACAATTGCTGGGGTCAAAAATATTTTAAACAATTTTTTTCGGTGTGAGGAGAAAATAGTATGTTTTTAATATGGAGGACAAGTGGTACTTTTCATGCCGCGTTCTTGTTTGACAGCCGAACGGAATGAAGCTGGTAATAGGGAGCAAGCCATGAAAAGTAACTTTTTCTCCAAATAAAATATGCTGTTTTTTTTTAAACGTCGACAAATTTATGCAAGAACATATCATTTTAATAATCATATTTATTAAAGATAAGTGGGTTCGCCAGGCGGCTTAGACCGGTGTCGGTAAATATATAGTTGCTATAGTAATGTAACATAAAGCTGTCAGTAGACAATGTCAACAATATATATTTTTTAATTGAGTCTCTCCTTGCGTCTTAATTCCGTATTGATAAGCAGTTATTGAGTAAGTTCAATCAAATAATAACCAAGTTGTTTAATGGAGTAATAAATAAAACATTCAGTTTTGTTTTTAGTTTTATAAATATTAAGTTGTTGATGCTTGCTTTCTTTTTTGTTTGTATCTATGTAGCAATGATAACATTTTTTCCACCGCCGGCAGGAAAATGAAAAGTAAAGCTCCGACGGAGTAAGACGTTTGAAGAAAAAATATATTTTTTGTTCTGAAATCATTTTCTTCCTAAAAGAAAATTTAAAATTAAACATTAATACCATATCAACCACGTGCAAAAAGTTGATATTTGTTATTGTTTATAGATTTTCTCTCTAAACGCCTGTTCGCTTGTATCCTGATAACCAATCGAAGGATTGACAATTTTTGATATATCAAAAGAAACGTTCTTAGGACTACTTCTAAACTATATTTTCACTAAAATTTTGTATTAAAAATTTGCGGAGTTATTGAATTGTTTTTAAGCAAAAAAAATAACCTTAAACATTTGCTGATGTCGCCAAAATAATCGGATTATTATTTAAAAAAAAACGTTTGTAAGCTTAAGATCTCTAGTAAATGTGAAAAATAGCAAATTAGTTTTATATTCTGCACTTTACTCAATTTGCAAAATTGTCATTAAAAAAAAATTGGACTGCAAAATTATTGTGTAAAAATAGTTAAACCAAATTTAACCAAATTTGGTGTAATATTGTAATGGAGTTTGTTATAATGTTCCTTTTGGCCTAATATAAAGGTTCTTAAGAGAACTAAAGAGTTTAAAAAGCCACACGCTTTTCGCTATTTTTGTTAATTGTTATTTTGCAACACTGTTTTCTCCTTACATTTTTTCTCTACGACGAATAATTACCGAGTTATGAGCGATTAAAGTAGAACAAAATGATTTTTTTTACACTTTGAATATTTAACAAATATTTCGGACCTTTCTGAGACGAAGCATATTTTAATTTTTGTTATATATTTCAAAGGGTTTCCGGCAAAAAAATTGTGGAACCTGTTATAGTCTGTCTCAAAGTATACAGTGTTAGCTCTTGCCTTCATTTATGGATTATACTTGCCGACAGCAATAAAACTGCGGATCGGTAGGTATTAAAGGACAAAACATTATAGACGGACTTTAATAACATAAAGATTTATAATTTATTGTTTATTTAGGTAAGTATAATCTTAAAATTACATTAAGAAATTAAATATATGCAAAGTTTTAATAAATTTGTAAGTGCATTATCTATGCATAATTACATTTTTAATCTAAATATCTAAATCTAATTTTGTTTCACTATCAAAGTCATCATTAAGATTAATTACAATAGGATTTATGTTGTTTTGGATAGAAAATTTTGTTTCACTATCAAAGTCATCATTAAGATTAATTACAACAGGATTTATGTTGTTTTGGATAGAAATTTAAGAGTCCTCAATTTTTATAATGTGCTGTAGTGAATTTTTCCAGCTCTCAACTGGTATGTTAGTAATTACATTTTTTATCAAATTTATAACACTGGGACTTAAAATAGGTGTAACATTTTCTGCTCTGATCTTTGATTTTACTTGGTTCCACAAATGCTCTAAGGGGTTAAACGTACAGTGATACGGAGGAAACCGTAAGACAGTTTTGACTGGAATCAACCCATCCTTTGGATTCTGTGTCGTGTGTATCGAACCATGTTAATCAAGGTAAATTATGGATCTGTTTTCTAACCTATATCTTTTAATTTCTTGAAGGTAATTAAATCTCCAAGTGCGTAATCTGTGCGATTCCATTACTACTTGTCTCTTGTCTATTTTGCGGTATTTAAATCCCATTTTACAAACAACTCTATGGAGGGTATCACGGCTAATATTTATTTTTCAGTTTATCCAAGGTAGGAATAACTCCGTTTTCATAAAGACAATATATTTTCCTTCTTATTAGGTCCTGATCACTATTGTCTATACGGTGAGATTGAAAATCACTACGTTTTTTTCTTTTGTTCATTTCTTCACTAATAATAATATCCCTTATCGATGATATTGGAGTTTTTGTAAGTAGACAGGTTTCTTTTAAAGCTTCTTGTTTAATTAGACCTCTACTGATACTAACTACTACTAAGTTTTATACACATTTTTCACAACCTGTTTTGCATCTGATGACAAATGATTTCGACGCGACATAGTTATATTCTGGTAAAACAACTTTTTCGAAACGCACAGTAAAAACGGTTATTCAACACTGGCACTAAAATATTAGCCAACATATTTATATGCCTAATGGTTAATACTCATGAAATACCTGGCCCACCCCTGCCCTTATAAACAAATGGGTTTACCCAATAACAATAGGTAATAAAATCGTTAAAGGTTTATTGGGGTATGGTCAAAAGCCATAACGATATACTTTGGACAGACTATACCTATGGAGGTCGTTTCTATACCTTCAAATTTTAAAATCTCCTTGCCTTCTACTGTACTGAATATTTAATATGAACTGAATTTTTGCAGGACTAACATTTTCAAGAAATGGTATCTTGGAGAGTCCTAACATTTCATATGGGCCGCATTTTGAAAACTGTTGGTACTAGAATAAAACGTTTTAGTTTTATTCCCAACAACATGGTTTAAAAAATATATAATAAAGCTTAAAGCGTCATCATAAATAATCTACTTTTAATTAATTCCAAAAAGACTTTCAATCCTACTTTTTTTATGCCAACCTATTGTAGTTTAAGACATATTGAAAAAGTTTAATTTTTTAAGAAGCTTTTATTTAAACATTTTTTACTTTAAAAGCAATCAAATGTGAACTTCTTGGTGACCCACCTTGTATATGAATATGTTTATGCATTTCTCTTGTTCTAAATATTGTGGGAATATACTACGTGCATGCTATTAAAATTTAAGTCCGTTGGTAGATGTCACGAAAACTGTGCATGATTTTCTACTTTTCGTGATTAAACCATTTTTTGTACCTACTGCTCACCGAACGGTCAGTTTAGGGTGGCCTTGTACTGTCTTTCGTACGCCTGGTATCTAACCTTTTTAATCCAAATTGCGCACCAGCCTTCGTGGACTGTCCCAAGATAAAAAAAAACCATACCCAAAACCATTCAAGTCTACAGTACATAAATTGCGCACCAGAAGGTTTTTATACTAATTACCTCTATCAAAAATCGGTAGTAGTGTTTTAGTTGCGAAAGTATTAAAAGAAAAGAAAAAAATCCATAATTTTATACATAAAAACAAAATGCAAGGAACACTAAAAGTTTCTTTAATACCTTTTAATTTATTGTAGCCTATTCTACTTGTAGACAACAATTCATATTTGTGGACCACTTTCTGGTGCCGATAATACCCAAATACCCAATTTTGTTAAAGCAACTTTAGCGCTTTTCGAAGATATTTATTCGCTGTTGTACTTTTTACCGAAAATATGAGTTGTCATATCTCACCAACAAAAATAGATAGAGTTTTAAAAAATTTGGATCTTCTTAAATATGGAACGACCAGTTTATTGCAATAAAAATAGGCAGCTGTTTGATCCAATATGGCGGACCAAATTTTAAAAGTCCGATTTAGGCTAGATGTGGTACATAGGGGTTTAAAGGGTCGCTGATAACAAATGTAGGGTTAAATGTTAAAATTCAAAATGACGAATCCCTTTTAGTAAAATGTTTTTTTTTTAAATTTTATCCGTCATCTTAAATTTTGCAAATCTGTGACTTCGGATTTGTAATCAGAGACCCCCAAAACCCTTCTATACCAAATTCTGTGCAAATCGGTTATTTTTAAGAAAATATTGATTTCTTTGAGGTTATGTGACACATCAATTCCTAGGATGAATTTTTGTTTTCATGTTTTTTTTCTAGTAAATGTACACTTGGAAAATAAGAAGCAAATTTTCTATATTTTTGCTGGTGTTTTTTTATGTATTTTTGATGTCTTAGACCTGTTTTTTGAGGTTTGAAAAAAATTGTGACGTGATGACAAAATTATGTAAACGGATTCATGTTTAAGAGACAAAAATACATCGAAAATCCTATATCACATCACTGGGTCCGAAACTTTTGTTTCTTTTTGTAGAGAGGTGTTATTAGTTTAAATAAAAATTAAAAACCTGTATGGTTAGTACTTAAATTTTCATTAAAAAAAATACTTTATAAAAAATTTTAGTAAAAGTATTATTTTATTCTCTACGACTGACAAAGTAGCACTATTGGCTATTAAACAAATAGTTATAAATGATAAACAAGTGCACAGTAGTTGTGTATGGTTTGAATTATTCGGTATGTCCTAGATGGATGGCATTGGAGGTAACAGTTTTTTTTTATAATGTCTATGCCACAAATAGGTCATCTCAAAGGTACCTAAAATACAAAAAATATAGTTATTGCAGTAGTACATTATTATAATTAATTGGTTTATTAGAATACGTTTTTCTTTTCTAAAATAGTTGTATTGATATAATAGCCCAGGCTAGATATAAAAAAGTTGAAAAAAGTTTAGCAGCTATCTGAAAGTTTTAAATGGAAGGAAGGGAGGTCTTTCTTATGGCAAATACATAAAAAGATACAGCCAGATATGCGTTGTTTTTCTTAACAATTGGAGAAACCCAAAATTCAGTATTTCGGTTTTATAATTTTTCAATTAAATTTTAAAAATGAACGGTAAATTGGAGATATTAAAGCATGAAAAAACCTTTTATTTTATTTTTTTTAAATTGCCCAGTACGGGGCTTTTAGCAATATTAAATAAATGTTTATAACTATTACAATAATTATTGAAATTAGCTAAAAATTTGTAAGAATGAGGGCATCATTGGTATTAATAGTGTGCAAAATTTCTGCCAGATCAGTTTATTAGTTTATGAAAAAAGCTAATTGTTTATCTCAGAGAAGAATTATTTAAACAACAGTTGTTGCCCAAAAACTAATCCTAGAACAGTTTTCAAAAGTAAACTGGATTCTTAAAGGCTGCAACTTTAAGAATTAAAATATATATATATATATATATATATATATATATATATATATATATATATATATATATATATATATATATATATATATATATATATATATATATATATATATATATATATATATATATATATATATATATATATATATATATATATATATATATATATATATATATATATATATATATATATATATATATATATATATATATATATTAACACAGTATAGTAAGAAAGAGCAAAATTAAATTATTTACTTTTATTTATTATTATTTTATAATAATTTAATTTTAATGGATAAAACGTATTAACATTAATACGGTATTTCCCGGTTTTCCAGGGCGATGAAAATATGCCAGATGTCATTATTTTGACGAGTTATTCCAATTTAAAAAAAAGAAGGTTCTACTATGCTTAAAAGCCAAGACGTGCAAAATTTTACAGAGCGCTCGGATTTAAAGACTCGATTTCAAAAAAATAAATAGAGCTGGAGCTGATTCCCCCACCACCTCGCCAAGAAATTCTTGCGCGAGCACCTTCACTTTACTGATAGTGACCGTAGGTTTTTTTTAAATTGTCAATTTTTAACCATCTTTTCAGATTAACTTGTTAAAAAAAATATATTAAAAAATACGAAAGTTACTCTAAGTTTACTATTAAAAAGGCTATTTTTTAAACGGCATTTTTAAGAAAAATATTGAAATAAATAATTAATTTGTTTGTATAAATTCTTGAAGTAGAAGCCTTCAACAATTTATTTTACTTTTGAAAATTGTTTTAGATTCATTTTCTGGGCAACAACAGTTGTTTAAATAATTCGTCGCTGGGAAAAACAATTAGCTTTTTTCATAAACTACTAAACCGATCTGGCTGAAATGTTGTATACCTAATGATGCCCCCATTTTCACAAATTTTTAGTCATTTACAATAATTATTGCAAAAGTTATAAACATTTATTCAATATTGCTAAAAAGCCCCGAATTGGGCTTAATTGTTTATCGATTTCAATTTTAAAAAAATGGTTTAAAATCTCCAATTTACCGTTTATTTTTAAAATTTAATTGGTTTTATGTATTTATTATTAGAAGGACCCGCACCTCTCCTTTCATTTAAAACTTTCAGATAGCTGCTAAACTTTTTTACACGAAACACATAAGTACATTTTTGCTCGACAGCCTATAATCATAAAATAATTTTACTCCATTAAAGATCATAGCTAATTTTAACTTTATTTGGTTTTCATCTAATTCAAATGCTATTAATATTGTTTATTAAATAATAAAAATATATTTATTATATCCATTCATAAAGTGATAGATCTTAGAATCTGTGAAATTAGGTTAGATATGTCAGTTTTTATAATGCAATAGGTTATCATTGTTCAATTAATTCTGGCTATGATTTATTGGCAATGCATTTTTTCATTACAGATAATGTGCCGCTGTAGATTTATTTTATATTGCTTTTCTTTAATTATTATAACATAAAACTAATTTGTTTTGTTAACAAATATTTTGATAGATAACTGAGATACGTAAGGTGATCAATATATTTTTAAACCCAAAGTGCGTTTGCTTTATACGATTACGCTATTTTAATTTTAGGTTTTTTTTTGCTGAAAAATATTTTAATATAATAATTACGTGTTCGCACAGAGAATGCCCTAAGTCCTAAAACATTATTTTACTTTGTTACTTTTTTTGTATTCTATACACCAAAATCTGTTAAAATAAAGAGCATCTTTCCACCACTTTCTATACCAAAAAAATTTTAACGTCAAATTTCCACTGTTATCAGTGATTACACGTTCATAACCAAGGTATTTTTTTTTGAACCAGCCATAAATAAATTTGGATTTTTTTATCTTCGTCTTGTAGAATTAAGACCTTGTTTAAACCAATTTTTGTTTAGATTTTATTCTGTAAAAATTGTCTTATCCCCTAACGGCTTCTAGAATACCACTGCCAGATTATGCATCTCTTTATAGTCCAGTTAGATAGGCCCCAAACTTTTCACTTTGTTTGTTTCTTTATCCAAAGAGTGTCTAGCCTGGTGAATGCCTGGCTGTAGAGAATTTTTTTCACCTCCAAGTCTTTAGGTTTCGTGTCAATGAACTGCCTCCTACTCCACTTAGGACACCCACGGTTTGCTAGTATTCGTGAACTTTCCCAAGATAAAAAAATCCTATAACTAAACAATTTTTCACCCTTTTCCTTATTTTAAAAAGATTAAATTTGGTCGTTAGGATTTTTTTACTTTTAAATAACTTACAAATATATATGTATCTTACCGTACGCTTATGACGCACATTCTGTCAGAGAGAATACCTTTTCTGAACTATTTTTTA
>JAHBCN010016532.1:0-19339 GCA_019359885.1 Listronotus oregonensis
TATAAGAAAAAACAAATAAACACAAAAATAGTCACAATTTAAAAACAAAATCACTAAAATATAAGGGTTTTTTTAAAAACCCAAAAAAAATTTCTAAAACCAAAAAAAAAAAATCAGACAGGGCAAAACAATCTCTAGGAAGGGTTGATGAGACAATGGCACTTTTGGGGTATGATTTCATAAACACAGCGCCTGCAAAAAAAAACGGAACCCGGCTATGTCAAAAGATAATGGGTTGCTTACTTACAAACTGTGTGTAGGTGAGCATTACATTACAATTTTTGGGGGAATTTTGTTCTCGGGCCCGGGGGGGCCTCTTGACAGTTATTTTCAGGGGTGAGCCGGACTTTTTTTGATTGAAAGGTAAGGGGAAATGGGTTTCCATTCACCTTCAAACTTCCTTGCCTGCTTCCCATGTTTTTCCATTTATGTTATTAAAAAAAAAATTTAAGAGATCCCACCAAAAACACTTATTTAAAATAAGGTTCAAGTTAGTAACAAAACTCTGGCCTCTCAAATTAATGAGATCTAAAATGAGACCAAGGTCTGTCCACAATTTTTTTCTACTTTTTTTTAATGCTTTTTACTGATCTCTCTGTATTTATGAAAAAAAGGACATTCATTAATACGACAGACCTGTAAAATACTTGTCAAGTGACAAATGTTCTGGAAATATCCAAGGAAGTTTAAAGGTGTATGGAAGCCCAATGCTATGGCCCATTCGATTAAAAAATGTCCAGCCCAGTATTAAAATAACTGTCAGAGTTGGCGCCGCCGATTTTGCCAATAACAAAAATCCACAAATAATTTAATGTGTTGCCTACTTACATTGATAAATCAGTGTGTATTTGGGGAAACACAAAAACCTTTTAAAGAGCCGGAGTACCGTTTTTTTTTGATTATATTTTTTTTTTTGGAATTTTTGGGGAATAAAAACCCTTATATTTTAGTTTTTGGGTGTTTATTAAATTGTGAAAAAAATTTTTGTTTTTTTTTTTTAAAAATTATCGAAAAAAAGACTAGAGGTTGTATGGTTTTTTTTTTTAAACCCCAAGGGAACATACCCGTCTTTTTTTTCTTTGGGGAGTATTTCTTATTTTTAAAAATTGGTGCTTCTTATGAGACGTTGGGAAACCCGGGAAAATTTAAAAAAAATTTTAATTTGAATAATAAAAAAAGAAATTTTTTATTATTTTTAATTTTTTTTAAAAAATCAAAATTATTAACTACTGGGCAGCCCAAAAGGAAAATTTTAAAATATACAGGTCCCCCTAATTGAATGAAAGAAAGTACAATTTTATGTTAAAGTTCCTTTTTTTTTCTTCTGTATTTGTTTAAAAATAAATTAGATTTTTGGTTTCTTAATCTTACATTATCAATTTTTTAACTCGACATACTGTAGACACATAATATTTAACGGATACTGTTACAATGGATCCTAAAAGGTTTTTCTAAACATTTTTAACCACTGTTATTCTGTCTATGAATGTTTGTTATTAGTGAAAAGTATATGCCTAAAAAGCAGTTGAAAAATTTTTTTTTTTCCCCTGTACAACCAGAATCTTAGGATTAGATTAAACTCATTTCCACTATCTTGCCCTTCTTTTTTACAAAATTGGGAAAAATCCCCTAAAATCATACAATGTTTAAAATTGATTTTAAAAAATCGTGTTTTTATTTTTTTTTCAAAGTTTTTTTTGGAAAAATACAAAACTCCCAAAAATATCGACCATTTAAATAGTAGTCTGAAAAGTGGTGCCACCCCATTTTTTATTTAATATCAGATGATATAAAATCCAATATTAAAAATAATTTTAAATATTCTATGGTAGTATCGTTTAATAACCAACAATTTTTGGCAAAAAAAAAGTGAATGTTTGAATTTGACATTTGATGATGTCAACTTGATAGATAGTAACAAAGAATTTTTGGGAAAAACCCCCTGACCTACTATTCATTGCGCAAACCCGCCGGGGGGCCAATTCCCCATCCCCGCTGCCCCGCACGCCTGGACAATTTGTTCTACAGTATTGGGCTTCCATACACCCCTTAAAATTCCTTGGGAAAATTTTTTAAAAAGGGGCTTTGGTTATATTTACGTGGCTTCTGAGGCCTTTATTTTTTTAAAACAAAAAAAAATTTTATATAAAAAAATTTAGGTTTTTTTTCCTATTATATTTTAAAATTATCAGTAAAAAAAAACGCAATAAAAAAATGGAAAAATATGGGCAACTTCAACTTTTTTTTAAAGAAAACCCCCTATATTATGTATTAAAGATCTTCATTTTTTTTACTTCAAATATTGATGATATTTTTTTGAACCATTTTTGAGATATTTTAGTTTAAATTATTAATAAATTACAAAAAAAAGGGTTATATTACTACCAAGAAAAAACCCTGGAAACAATAAAATTGTTATGTTCCTGAATTTGGTGAGGGTTTTCTCTGGGGCCAAAAAAGTTGATTTTTGTGATTAAACATTTCATCTAAAGTGGGGAAAAAGACTTGTCGGTGAATAGAATTTTTTTTTAAAAAAATTTTGGGTCCTGCTGCATAAACCCCGGGTATTTCCAATGCATACTTAGGTCGGGGCCCGCATGTTTTGTTAGGAAGATTCTGAACGGACATAAATTTATAAGGATAAAATTTTTTTAAAATTTTTAAAATCCATAAAATTTACAATCTGTTTTTTTTTAAGTTCAGATGCCGCATCCGAGATTATATTTTAAGATTTTTTAAAATTATTAAAAGTAGTTAGTGCTAGTCCAATAGAAAAAGTTAAAAATTATCCGAAAAAAGCAAGGATATACAAAACTTGGTTTTTTTTTTTTTCCTTTTTTTTTTATTTTAAAGCTTTTCGTTCAATAAACTTTCTTTCTATGTCTGTTTTTTAAACTATAGATGGTACCGTTTTTAAGGGGTAAAAAAATAATATTTCCCCTTTGGGCTGTTTTCATATTATTATTGTTACCACAGATACTGTGGAAAAAAAACCACATTTTTAAATAAAACTTTTTTCTGTCTTCAAAAATAAAGGCTAGAAGCCACCTAAATATAATCAAAGACCCTGTACTTGAAGTTATTTAAAGTGGCCCTCTACCTGGTTCCCGATTTTCTACGTTTTCCTCCTTGATTTCTATTTCCTCATTTTTTATTTTCCATTCTTCAAAGGTTGTTTCATCCGATTTATCAATTTTATAGGTCACTATTGGGTTTTCAACTTTCACATCCCTCACCGTTTTTCCGGTAGAGAATTCGCTGGATCTGTAAACAATAAAAATAATTTTTAAAATTGAATATAAAAAGAAAAGTGTTAATTTACCCTTGCCCCAGTCACATTTTTTGTTTATTATTTACAACTATGTATAATTTAATAGAACTACACTAGTTTTATTTATTGTAAAAGCAAATGTAATTTATCATCTCATACTTCAATGTTAAACTTTAGATATAACCAATTCTTCCCAACATGTTGGGATCCTCAAAGAAAAAAAACCATGTCTTTTCTGGGAAAATGGTGAAAAAACCCAATTATTAGTCTGGGGAATCATTCAGATATCATAGAGAAAAAAATAGGCGAAAGTCCTTTATTAGAGCCTGGAAAATCAGATGAGAATGAAGAACACTAACTAACACTAAAATTATATAAAAAAACCCTTTTGCTAGCTTTATTTATTATGAAATCTTAAGTGATTTTAAAAACATACAGTAAAGTAACTCATATCTGGCTTAATATTTTAGAAAGTACATCAGCTACTTGACAAATTCAAGACATAATTCTATACAAATCACAGTTTATTTAATTATTTGATGTATTTATTTAAAAAGTCAAGAGATTATAGATGCTGCCACTAGTTTAAATGAAGTCAAACATTTAGAGATTGCGTTACATGTTTTTCCTGATATTTTAAATTTCGTGTTATTCTAGGACCAAAAATAGTTAATTTGTTACCACATAACATTCGTAATACTCCAACATTTAAAACCTTTAATTCTAGATGCGCGAAGTTTATATATGATAAATATGCACTTTTCTCTAACTTGTTTTAATAAACTTTTTCCTGGTATTTTTATGTGATTTATTGATTATATTAAATGAAAATTAAATTATTATTAGTGTCTCTGTACTATTACTGTTTATAGGCTTAATTTAGTAGATTTATCGGTTAATCTTGTGTGAACGAGAATATGGCATGAATGAGGTTTCCTCCTGATGAAAACACATACAGATATTTATATATCTAGGTGTTTTCTTTGTTAATTAATTGATACGTATATTTATTTGTTAAATTGTATTAAAATATTTAATTGTTTGTTATGAAATAAATAAAATAAATAAATAAATTCCAGAATGCACCTTTCATTTAATTCATTAGGTAACTGTAACAAAAATCAAGTCAAATTCTTTTAGGATTAATTATGTAGGTTTACTATTATATTACTATAACCATAATTAGCACTGACATTATCTAAAGCCATGATAGAAGAATCCAAAAATACCCTGCATATTGGTATTTCCTGGGTGCCTTAATTTAAAAATCATTGCTTTCTAGCTCTAATTTTAAAGCTAAAGATCTGGAAGTCATAAGTACGTCTTCTATATCGTCGATTTCTTCTTTAACTTTTTTCCGTGGAGGAAAATTATTATCACTTTGCTCAGATACATCCTTAATAATAGAACTCCCATAAGCAAATCTACTTCATCATCATTGATGCAGCTTACTTCATGCTTTTCCAGCTTTACTTCAACGAGCCCTTTTGAAATAGGTGATATTTCCTTGTTATCTTTATTCTCCATAGTAAACTTTAAATAAAGTGCCCTTAAAAAAGGGTTGTAAGTAAGATAGTGGAAAACACAGAAAAAAAAGTTAATTTTGTAAACACCACAAGTAGGTATATATTTTGAATTAAACTCATGAACGCAAGCAAACCAGACTATTATACAAACAGATACTGCTCGCTTTATGGCGTTGCTGCAAAAAAATTGCAAGAGTTGTATATGAAATACTTAAATATTATGATCACAAAATACGAAAGGAAAAAAATATGATAGAAAAAGCAAAGAAAAAGGTTAGTTGTGTTTCTTTAGGACTAGATAAGCGTTCGATAACCGGGAAAATGACAAAACACATAGATATCCGAATTAGGCCACTTTAAGAAGATGATCTGATAGTGAAAACATTCGGGCATATACCTCCCAGATGTAGCCTTACCGCTTGGTAAATGTGAACAAGCGCATAGGAAAGAAAAAATAAGAATAATTACTTTATGCAAATTTTCTAGCTTTATTTTAACGAGTCCTTTTAAAATGAGTGATATTTCGTCTTTAAACAGAAAAATGCACGTAACAACTGTTTCCGATTCTTGAATTGATTTTCATTAAAATAAACATATTGTAAATTAGGACTAGATAAGCATTGAACAACCAGGATAAAAATGAGACTCGAATTACCCGAATTAGGCCAGTTTAAAAAAATGATCTGGTTTAGGGTCACGGTATGAATTCTTCTATATATTTCACAGAGGCACCGTTGTCACTTGGCCGTGCGAAAGAGAAAGAAGATGAGGGTACAACCTTTGTTTCTCGCTCTGCGTGCTAATATTAGTTGGCATTGATACCCGTTGGCACCCGAAACATCTATCAAAAGCTAGTGTTTTCATATGGGTGCCTACAGCAGGTTGGCACCCAAAACCTATTCTTGGGAAAGAGTACTCGGTTGATTTTTTACTTTAAGTACTTTTTATTTACTTGAAGTATTTTTTTACTTCAAGTACTTTTTATTTACTTGAAGTACTTTCTTTACTTAAAGTACATTTTTTTACTTGAAGTACTTTTTTTACTTCAAGTACTTAAATAAATACTTCAAGTAATTTTCTTGGTCAAATCAAGTAAAAATCCAAGTATCTTCATAAAAACTAATCAAGTACAAGTTCCTCCTAATAAAAAGTACTTGAAGTACAAAAAAGTATTTCAAGTAAAATTCTACTTGAAGCACTTCAAGTTTTGACAGCTCTGGTTGGCGGGGTCGTCGATCAATACTAGCATATACCTATCGAGACAGCCTTGCCGCTTATCCGAGCGACGAAGAAAAAAGAAAAGAGTACATTTCTTTCTCGCTCCGCATGATGATTGTTCTTAATTTATTGTAATTAAGTTAGGGAAATATTTGTGCCCAGTCTTTCTTTGTATCTGCCCCACTGGCATCATTAGCCATCTAAATCATTTACAAAGAGATCTAGTGAGCACTTATAGAAAAACCAAAACTAATATTAATAATTAAAACAACACCTTTAAATATAATAGCAACTTTAATTGGTAACTGTCACTTACAAACTTAAATATTGAGACTTATTATTCTAATAACACCACGTTTTCTTGAAATAATACATATATTTATCTAAAATATTGAAAAAAAAAGTAGAGGTATAAGGTTCATATAGGTTCTAAGATAAATTGTGCTGGGCTAGAACGTATTTTCTCAATTTCCCAAAAAAAAAACAGTTGCTACTTCCACTAAAAAAAACTGTATTCTCCCACACAAAATTAAGGCATAAATTAAAACTTGCCATTTACCACAATGGTTAAAGATGGACATTATTTAAAAAGGAAAATTTAAAAATAATAATTTTAAGAAAGGATATAGTTACATTTTAGTTAGTCACACAACAAACTTTAAACATGAAGCAATTAAGAAACTGGATTATGAAAGAAAAAACGAACTAACAACTTTGTTTACTCTCTCGTTTACTTCAGCAATTATGAGCATTATCATACTTGTATTCGTTGAGCCATGCCTTTCAAACTTATTAACATCAATATCGGGTCATGCTTCTTTTAATCATCTTTATAGATGGTCTAATAATTACAATAATCACATTTAAAACATGTCTGAGATATCTATGTCTCCGGACGTGTTTTTTTAAATAGACAGTTTGATAATTACAATGATCGCATTTAAACATTTTAACATCTTCAAAATTTTTTATGTCGGAGGACGTGGCTCTTTAAATATTGTTTTACCGGTGATTGATAATCACACTGATGGCATTTAAACATATCAACTTCTTCGGGATTCTTATGCCGGAGGTTGTGCATTTTTAACTGACTTTTGTGAATACTTTGATAATCACAATGATCGCATTTAAACATATTAACTTCTTCAGGATTTTTATGTCGTAGGACGTGCGTTTTTATATGGTCTTTGTAAAGAGTCTGATAACCGCATTGATCGCATTTAAATCTATTTACGTCTTCCGGATTTTGATGTCGCCGTTGGTGCCTATTCAAATCAAATTTGTAAAGAGATTGATAATCACACTGATCGCATTTAAACATATCAACTTCTTCGGGATTCTTATGCCGGAGGTTGTGTATTTTTAACTGCTTTTTATAAATACTTTGATAATCACACTGATCGCATTTAAACATATCAACATCCTCGAGATTTTTATGTCGGAGGTTGTGCTTCTTTAAATTACTTTTGTAACGGGTTTGGAAATCACAATGATCGCATTTAAACATTTTAATATCCTTGGGATTTTTATGTTGTAGGACGTGTCTTTTTAAAAAACTTTTGTAAACAGTTTGATAATTACAATAATCGCATTTAAACATACTAAGGGTTTTCAAATTTTTATGTAGCACGTCGTGCGATTTTGGCATATCGCACTTAAATCCTTGACTAGGTTTTACATTCCATAATTGCGTTGCTTTATTATCACATTGATTTATGTTGTTGGGCAAATGATGATTTTCAAAATTGTCTTTGCCCTTAATAAACACCCTGAAAACAAAAAGACTTAAGTAGAATAACTATTTATTATTTTTATTTAAATATTTAAGAAAAAAACTAAAACAAAATTAAGACAACAAAATTATGACATTTTAAAACATATAATAAATAAAATAGACAACTAAAAATACACAAATTTAGGTCTATTTATTACCTTGTAGTTTAAATAACTACCTTTAAAACACTGTCAAGTTAGTTGCCTAAATTGGAAATACATCCCAAAAAAAAATTAGGAAAAATCATTCTTTTTACCTAGTTTCAGATTGCTCTATGTCTTCCACCTCGATGTCTATTTCCTCATTTTTTATTCTCCACTCTTCTTCTGGATTTTTCACTTTCACATCTCTCACCATTTGTTCAGTAAAGTAAACATTGCATCTGTAAACAATAAGAATAATTCTAAAATTTAAATATAAATAGAAGTGTTAATTTTCCCTTGTAACAGTCACCTTTTTGACTATTTTTTTGTTTATAACAATGTATTATTTAAATAAAACTGCACTAGTTTTATCTGTGTTAGATATAATACTTTCGTCATGTTGGGATCGCTCGTTGCGACTAAAAAATAGATCATCTGGGAAAATGGTAAAACAGCCCCAATAATTGTGTTTGGCGGGAGCGTTTAAATATCATAAAGAGAAATATAGGCGAAGGTCAATAATTAGAGCCCGTGAATATCAGTAGAGAATGAAGAACACTAACACTAAAACTATATTAAAACACCTTTGCTAGCTTTATTTATTATAATATCTGAAATAATGTGGAATTTAATACAGAAAAGTAACTCATATATGCTTTAATATCTTAGAAAGTACATCAGCTACTCGAGAAATTCAAGACATAAAAAACAAAGATTTAGAGGTTACATTACATATTTTTTTTTGATATTTTAGATTTCATGTTATTCCAGAATGCACCTTTTTGTTTAGTTTAATAGGTAACTGTATCAAAAATCAAAAAACATTCTTTTAAGATAATGTTTGCTATTATATTACTATAATCATAATTAGCACTGACTTACTCATCTAAATCCATGATAGAAGAATCCAAAATACCCTGCATATTGGTATTTCCTGGGTGCTTTAATTTAAAAGCATTGTTTTCTAACTCTAATTTTAAAGCTAAAGATCTGGAAGTCATAAATATGTCTTCTATATCGTCGATTTCTTCTTTAACTTTTACCGTGGAGGAATAATTATTATCAGTTTGCTCAGATACATCCTTGTTAATAGAACTAGAGGAAGACAAATCTACTTCGTTATAATTGTTGCAGCTTACTTCATGCATTTCCAGCTTTACTTCAACGAGCCCTTTTGAAATAGATGATATTTCCTTGTTATCGTTATTCTCCATTGTAAACTTTAAATAAACTGCCCTTAAAAAAGGGTTGTAGGTAGGATAGGGAAAAACACAGAAACAAGTTAAAGTAATTTTTTAAACACAAGTAGGTATATATTTTAAATTAAACTCAAGAACGTAAGCAAACCAGACTATTATACAAACAGATACTGCTCGCTTTATGGCGTTGCTGCAAAGAAATTGCAAGAGTTGTATATGAAAGACTTAAAATTTTATGATAGAAAAAGGTTAGTTGAGTTTCTTAAAAATAAACATAAATTGGGAGTAGATAAGCATTCGAAAACCGAGAAAATGACAAAACGCATAGATATCCGAATTAGGCCACTTTAAGAAGACGATCTGTTAGTGACAACCTTCGGATATATACCTTCTAGAGGTAGCCTTACCGCTTGGCAGTGTGCACAAGCGCGCGAAAGAGAAATAAGAATCATTGCTTTACCTTACTTTATGCAAATTTTCTAGCTTTGTTACAACGAGCCCTTTTGAAATAGGTGATATTTTTACTTTTAATAAACTGTCTTGATACAGAGTTGTTAAGAGACGGGAAAAAAGGAAAAAAAAGCTTAAAAATTAAGGGGAGAAAAGAGTTAACGGAAAATAACAAATATTTTGCTGCCCAGAATTTAAAATTTTAAGGGCCTTTTATTCGCAACTTTTTAAATTTAAATGGTCAATTCGAGGTATTTGCGTTGACAGTAATCGTGTTTCGTGTAATCGTGAAAAAAAATTGTATAGAACTAAATTTTTGGAAAAAAAATGCATTTTAAATGCCCTTTATGTGATGATATTTTACCAGGATAAAGTCTTAATTTTATCAAATCGTACACAATATAGATTTAATAGCAGGTGTACATCCAAATTATTTTATTGAGTTAAATATTTAACAAAAATTAATAACATAAATCCACATTCTGGGGAAAACGGTGACGTCACGAACATAACCTATAACTGCAAACACATAGTAAAAATTGAGCACTTATCCAAGTCCCAAGGGTAGTAAACTTAACAAGGAGTGCCCGATTTTTACTATTTGTCCGCAGATATAGGTTATGTTTGGACGTCACCGTTTGCCCATTTTGCCCAGAAGGCAGATTTATTTTATTAATTTTTGTTAAATATTCAACTTTTAAAAACTATTTTGGATATGTACTTACTATTAGAACTGTAATGTATAATATTTTTAAAAAATTAAGACTTTATATTACTTGTAAACAAAACAAAAAGGCAAACAGATTACGTCACAAATACCGAATTGACATTTAAATTGGTTTATATGGGCTTAAATGGGATCGAGCACTCCTTGTTAGGTTTATTACCCTTGTCCAAGTCCAACACTCTTGAAAATTATCCACTTTAAAAACACGATCTGGGTCAAAGATGGTAAACTTACACAGAATTGCTCGATCCCATTTAAGCCCATATACGCCAAATTGAAATGTCAATTCGATATTTGTGACGTTTCGTTTTGTTTACAGTTTGTGATTTACTTCACATTGGAAGTTTTTTTCGTGATTTTGGTTACATTTTTTGCCTTTTAGACATTGGAACGTTGCTATTAGTTTTTTTTTAAATTGCATATAGTTAAATTAGGTTTTTATTACTGTATTTTTATTGTAGGTGCAACTTACAGAGAGAGGGGTAATTGACCGTTCGTTATTTCTTTAAAAGGAATTTATAAATAAAAAAGTATGTCATTTAATAAATTATATTTATTTAACTTTATTTTAGCGAATTTTGAATTTTGCTACATATTTTCAGTAAACAATTTATAGCTAAATGGAAAAAATACATTTTTAATGTCCTTTATAAGAAGTGGTGATGGTTAATTTTATCAAATGGTACACAATATAGATCTAATAGTAGGTGTACATCCAAATTAGTATTTTAAACTTAAATATTTAACAAAAATTAATAAAATAAATCTACATTTTGGGGAAAACGGTGACGTCACAAACATAACCTATATCTGCGGACAAACAGTTAAAATCGAGCACTCCTGAGCAATAAAAGTCGACCATCCTAGGATCTGGGTCATAGGGTCAAGCCAAGGGTAATAAACTTAGCAAGGAGTGCTCGATCCCATTACGTCAATTCCGTATTTGTGACGTAATCCGTTTGCCTGTTTGTTTTGTTTACAAGTAGTTTAAAGTCTTATTTTTTTTTAATGTTATACATTACAGTTCTAATAGTAAGTGCATATCCAAAATAGTTTTTAAAAGTTGAATATTTAACAAAAATTAATAAAATAAATCTACCTTCTAGGCAAAATGGGCAAACGGGTGACGTCCAAACATAACCTGTATCTGCGGTCAAATAGTAAAAATCGAGCACTCCTTGTTAAGTTTACCACCCTTGGGAGTCAAGCTAGTTAATTCCTTCGAGTATATCCTGGTAGAGGCACCGTTGTCACTTGGCCGTGCGATAGAGAAAGACGATAAGGGTACAACCTTTTTTTCTCGCTCTGCGTGCTAATATTAGTCGGCGGGGTCGTCGACCAATACCAGCATATACCTATAGAGGCAGCCTTGCCGCTTATTCGTGCGAAGGAGAAAAAAGATGTGTACATTTCTCTCTCGCTCCGCGTGCTGATTGCTCTTAACTTATTGTTATTAAGATAGGGAAATATTTGTGTCCAGTCTTTCTTTGTATCTGTTCCACTGGCACCATTGACCATCTAAATCTTTTACAAGATCTAGTGATCACTAATAAAAAATACAAAACTAATATAAACAAATAAAACAACACTTTTAAATATAATTAAAACTAATTTCTAAAAAATCATCAATATTTTTTTTGAATTGATAATACATATATCTACCTAAAATAATAGCAAAAAAATAGAGGTATAAGATTATAAAAGATCTAAGATAAATTATGGTTTGTTAGAACTGTAATCTTTCAATTTCCAAAAAATAGTCATTACGTCCACTAAAGAAAACAGCCTATATTTTCCTACCCAAAATTCAGGCATAAATTAAAACTAGCCATTTACCACAATGATTAAAGATTAATAATATTAATATTAAAAGAAAGAATTAAAAATAATGCTAAGATAGGTTATAGTTGCATTTTAGCAAGTCACACATAATTCAAACACGTAGCAATCAAGAAACTGGGTTTCAAAAGTAAATGCGAAAAAAAACTTTGTTTACTCTCTTATTTACATCAGCAATTATGAGCTTCATCATACTTGTATTCGTTAAGCCATGCCTTCAAACATATTAACATCAATGTCAGAAGTCATGCTTTTTTCAATCATCTTTATAAATGGTCTGATAATTACAATGATCACATTTAAACATGTCTGGGATTTCTATGTCGGTGGACGTGCCGCTTTAAATTTCCTTTTTCCAGTGATTGATAATCACACTGATCGCATTTAAACATATCAACTTCTTCGGGATTCTTATGCCGGAGATTGTGCATTTTTAACTGACCTTTGTAAATACTTTGATAATCACAATGATCACATTTAAACATAATAGCTTCTTCCGGATTTTGATGTCGCAGTTGGTGCTTATTAAAATCACCTTTGTAAAGAGATCGATAATCACACTGATCGCATTTAAACATATTAATTTCTTCGGGATTCTTATGTCGGAGGATGTGCCTTTTTATTAGACTTTTGTAAGGACTTTGATAATCACAATGATCACATTTAAACGTATTAATTTCTTTCGGATTTTGATGTCGCAGTTGGTGCCTATTAAAATGACTTTTGTACAGAGATCGATAATCACACTGATCGCATTTAAACATATTAAGTTCTTCAGGATTTTTATGTCGAAGGACGTGCGTTTTTAAGTGGTCTTTGTAACGAGTCAGAAACCCGCATTGATCGCATTTAAACCTTTTAACGTCTTCCGGATTTTGATGTCGCAGTTGGTGTCTATTAAAATCACCTTTGTAAAGAGATTGATAATCACACTGATCGCATTTAAACATATCAACTTCTTCAGGATTCTTATGCCGGAGGTTGTGCATTTTTAACTGCCTTTTAAAAATACTTTGATAATCACAATGATCGCATTTAAACATATTAACTTCTTCAGGATTTTTATGTCGAAGGACGTGCTTTTTTAAGTGGTCTTTGTAAATAGTCTGAAAATCGCATTGATCGCATTTAAACCTATTAACGTCTTTCGGATTTTGATGTCGCAGTTGGTGCCTATTAAAATCAAATTTGTAAAGAGATCGATAATCACAATGATCGCATTTAAATATATTAACTTCTTCGGGATTCTTATGACGGAGGTTGTGCTTCTTTAAATGACTTTTGTAATGAGTTTGGTAATCACAAAGATCGCATTTAAACTTTTTTTTAATATCTTTGGGATTTTTATGTTGGAGGTCGTGCATTTTTAAACTACTTTTGTAACGAGTTTGAAAATTACAATGATTGCATTTAAACATACTAAAGATTTTCGAATTTTTATGTACCAGGTTGTGCGTTTTTAGAAGATTGCTCTTAAATCCTTGATCAGGTTTCACATTCCATAATTGCGTTGCTTGATTATCACATTGATTTATGTTCTTAAGCAAATAATGATCTTCATCATTGTCTTTGCCCTTAATTAACACCCTAAAAACAAAAAGACTTAAGTAGAGTATTTATTTTTTTTTTTTTGAAAATATTTAAGAAAAACAGTAAAAGAAAATATCAAGAAAATAAAATTATGACATTTTGAAACATAAAATAAAATTTAAAATTACACAAATTTAGAAATTTATAAATACACAAATTTAGACATTCGGTCTATTTATTATCATAACTACCTTTAAAACATCTGTCAAATTGGTTGCCTAAATTGGAAATACATCCCGACAAAAAAATTAAGAAAAATTATGCTATCTACCTAGTTTCAGATTGCTCTACGTCTTCCACCTTGATAGTTATTTCCTCATTTTTTATTCCCCACCCTTCTTCTGGATTTTCAACTTTCACATCTCTCACCATTTGTTCAGTAAAGTAAACATTGCATCTGTAAACAATAAGAATAATTTTAAAATTAAAATATAAATAGAAAACTGTTAATTTGCCCCTGTAACAGTCACATTTTGGACTGTTACATATTATTTGTTTATAACAATGTATAATTTAAATAAAACTACAGTAGTTTTATCTTCGTTAGACATAACATTTTTCATAATGTTAGGATCGCTCGTTGATACTAAAAGACATACTCGTCATCTGGAAAAATGGTAAAACAGCCCAAATAATTGTATTTGGCGAAATCATTCAGATATCATAAAAAGAAATAACAGCAAAGGTCCATAATTAGAGCCTGTGAAAATCAGTAGAAAATAAAGAACACTAACTAACACTAAAATTATATTATAAAACCTTTGCTAGCTTTATTTACTACAATATCTTAAATAATGTGGGATAAAAAACAGAAAAGTAACCCATCTATGCTTTAATATGTTAGAAAGAACATCAGCTACTCGAGAAATTCAAGACATAATTCTATACAAATCACAGTTTATTTAACTTACTATAAGCAGTGTATTTATTTAGAGAGTCAAGAGATTTTAGATGCTGCCACTAGTTTAAATGTAGTCCAAAATTTAGAGATTGCGTGACATGTTTTTCCTGATATTTTAGATTTCGTGTTATTCCAGAATGCACCTTTTGTTTAATAGGTAACTGCATCAAGAATCGAGGAAAATTTTTTAGATAAATAATGTATGTTTACTATTTTATTACAATAATCATAATTAGCACTGACTTACTTTTCTAAATCCATGATAGAAGAATCCAAAATACCCTGCATATTGGTATTTCCTGGGTGCCTTAATTTAAAATCATTGCTTTCTAGCTCTAATTTTAAAGCTAAAGATCTGGAAGTCATAAGTACGTCTTCTATATCGTCGATTTCTTCTTTAACTTTTACCGTGGAGGAATAATTATTATCACTTTGCTCAGATACATTCTTAATAATGGAACTAGATAAAGACAAATCTACTTCATCATCATTGATGCAGCTTACTTCATGCATTTCCAGCTTTACTTCAACGAGCCCTTTTGAAATAGGTGATATTTCCTTGTTATCTTTATTCTCCATTGTAAATTTTATATAAATTGCCCTTAAAAAAGGGTTGTAGGTAGGATAGTGAAAACACAGAAATTAAGGGAGTTTATGGAGTAGGTAAGAGATAAATTTTGTAAACACCACAAATATATATTTTGAATTAAACTCAAGAACACAAGCAAACCAGACTAATATACAGATTCTGCTCTGTTTACGGCGTTGCTGTAAAGAAGTTATAAGACTCGTAAATGAAAGACGAGTTTTATAATAGAATAAGGTTAGTTGAGTTTCTTAAAAATAAACATAAATTAGGACTAGATAAGCATTGGATAGCCGGGAAAATGACAAAAAGCATAGATATCCCAATTAGGCCTTTTTAAGAAGACGATCTGATAGTGAAAACCTTCGGGCATACACCTTCTAGAGGTAGCCTAAACTACACTAGTTTATCTCTCTGCGTGATAATATTAGTAGGCGGGGTCGTCGACCAATACCAGCATATACCTATAGAGGTAGCCTTGCCGCTTATCCGTGCGAGGGAGATAAAAAGATATGTATACATTTCTCTCTCGCTCCGCGTGCTGATTGCTCTTAGCTTATTGTTACTAAGTTAGGGAAATATTTGTGCCCAGTCTTTCTTTCTATCTGTGCCACTGGCAGCATTGGCGATATAAAGCATTTACAAGGAGATCTAGTGAGCACTAATTAAAAATACAAAACTAATATAAATAAATAAAACAACACTTTTAAATATAATTAAAACTTTAATTGGTAACTGTCACTTAAAAACATAAATAAAGAGACTCACTATTCTAATAACATCATGTTTTCTTGAATTGATAATACATGTATCTACCTAAAATATTAGAAAAAAAAATAGTGGTATAAGATTATAAAAGATCTAAGATAAATTTGTTAAAATTGTAATCTTTTAATTTCTAAAAAAATAGTCACTACGTCCATTAAAGACAACACCCTGTATTTTCCTGCACAAAACTAAGGAATAAATTAAAACTAGCCATTTACCGCAATGATTAAAGATTAATATTAGTATTAAAAGGAAAATTCAAAAATAATGCTAAGATAAGTTATAGTTGCATTTCGGTAAGTCACACGACAAAATTTAAACACATAGCAATCAAGAAACTGAGTTTTGAAAGTAAATATTAAAAAAAAACATTATAAACTCTCTCGTTTACGTCAGCAATTATGAGCATCATCATACTTGTATTTGTTGAGCCATGCCTTCAAACATATTAACATCATGTCGAAAGTCATGCTTCTTTTAATGATCTTTATAAATGGTCTGATAATTACAATGATCACATTTAAACATGTCTAGGATTTCTATGTCGAAGGACGTGCCGCCTTAAATTTCCTTTTTCCAGTGATTGATAATCACACTGATCGCATTTAAACATATCAACTTCTTCGGGATTCTTATGCCGGAGATTGTGCATTTTTAACTGACCTTTGTAAATACTTTGATAATTAGAATGATCACATTTAAACATAATAGCTTCTTCCGGATTTTAATGTCGCAGTTGGTGCTTATTAAAATCACCTTTGTAAAGAGATTGATAATCACACTGATCGCATTTAAACGTATTAATTTCTTTCGGATTTTGATGTCGCAGTTGGTGCCTATTAAAATGACTTTTGTACAGAGATCGATAATCACACTGATCGCATTTAAACATATTAAGTTCTTCAGGATTTTTATGGCGAAGGACGTGCGTTTTTAAGTGGTTTTTGTAACGAGTAAACCCGCATTGATCGCATTTAAACCTTTAACGTCTTCCGGATTTTGATGTCGCAGTTGGTGTTTTTTAAAATCACCTTTGTAAAGAGATTGATAATCACACTGATCGCATTTAAACATATCAACTTCTTCAGGATTCTTATGCCGGAGGTTGTGCTTTTTAACTGCCTTTTGGAAATATTTTGATAATCACAATGATCGATTTAAACATATTAACTTCTTCAGGATTTTTATGTCGAAGGACGTGCTTTTAAGTGGTGTTTATAAATAGTCTGAAAATCGCATTGATCGCATTTAAACCTTTTCATCTTTCGGATTTTGAGTCGCGTTGTGCTATTCAAATCAAATTTGAAAAGATCAAATCACACTGATCGCATTTAAACATATCAACTTCTTCGGGATTTTGGGGCGGAGGTTGTGTATTTTTAAAAATTTGAAAATCACACTGATCGCATTTAAACATTTTAAAATCTTGGAGTTTTTTATGTGGGATGTTGTGTTTTTAAATTTTTTTTAATGATTTTGGAAATCCCCAATGATCGCATTTAAACTTTTAACATCTTTGGGTTTTTTATGTTTTAGGACTGCTTTTTAAAGAACTTTTTAAACATTTTGATAATTACAATGATCGCTTTTAAACGTCTAAGGTTTTGGTTTTTATCGTGGTCTCTTTTTTAGAAGACGCTCTTAAATCCTTGACCAGGTTTTACTTTCCAAATTGCGTTGCGTTATAAATTGTTTATGTTCAAAAAAATGATCTTCATCATTGTTTTTGCATCAATTAACACCCTAAAAAAAAAAAGATTTAATAGAGTATTTAATTTTTTGGAAAATATTTAAGAAAACAGTAAAAAAAAATATCAAGATAAAAAATTTTGACATTTTAAAACAAAAAATAAAATTTAAAATTACACAAATTTAGACATTTTAAAAATAAAAAATTTAGACATTTGGCTATTTATTATCTAACTACCTTTAAAACATCTGTCAAATTTTGCCAAAATTTGGGAAATAGACCCCAAAAAAAAATTTAAAAAAATTATGTTTACCTAGTTTCAGATTGCTCTCGCCCCACCTTGATAGTTTTTTCCCCATTTTTATTCCCCACCCTTCTTCTGGATTTTCAATTTTCACATCTTCACCATTTTTTCAGTAAAGTAAACATTGCATCAAAATATGAATTTTTTAAAATTAAAATATAAATAGAAAAGTGTTAATTTGCCCTTGTAACAGTCCATTTTTGACTGTTACATATTATTTGTTTATAACAATGTATAATTTAAATAAAACCACACTAGTTTTATCTTCGTTTGATATAACATTTTTCATCATGTTAGGATTGCTCGTTGAGACTAAAAAAGAGACTTCGTCATCTGGAAAAATGGTAAAACAGCCCAAATAATTGTATTTGGCGGGATCATTCAGATATCATAAAAAGAAATAAAAGGTAAAAGGTCCATAATTAGAGCCTGTGAAAATCAGTAGAGAATAAAGAACACTAACTAAACAAAAAATTATATTATAAAACCTTTACTAGCTTTATTTACAAAGATATCTTAAATAATGTGGGATAAAAACAGAAAAGTAACCCATCTATGCTTTAATATGTTAGAAAGAACATCAGCTACTTACACAGTTTATTTAACTTACTTTAAGCAGTGTATTTATTTAAAAATCAGAGATTTTAGATGCTGCCACTAGTTTAAATGTAGTCAACATTTAGAGATTGCGTTACATGTTTTTCCTGATATTTTAAATTTCGTGTTATTCCAGAATCAACCCTTTGTTTAATTCATTATAACTGAGTCAAGAATCAAGGAAAATTCTTCTAAGATAAATAATGTATGTTTACTATTATATTACTATAATCATAATTAGCACTGACTTACTCTTCTAAATCCATGATAGAAGAATCTAAAATACCCTCAAATTGGTATTTTCTGGGTCTTTAATTTTAAACATTGCTTTCTAGTTCTAATTTTAAAGCTAAAGATCTGAAGTCATAAGTATGTCTTCTATATCGTCGATTTCTTCTTTAACTTTTACCGTGGATGAATAATTATCCTTTTTTCAGATAAATCCTTGTTAATAGAACTAGATGGAACAAATTCTTCATCATCATTGATGCAGCTTACTTCATGCTTTTTCAGCTTTACTTAACGACCCTTTGGAAATAGGTGATATTTCCTTGTTATCTTTATTCTCCATTGTAAATTTTAAATAAACTGCCCTTAAAAAGGGTTGTAGGTAGGATAGTGAAAATACAGAAATTAAGGGAGTTTATGGTAGGTAACAGGTAAATTTGTAAACACCACAAGTATATATTTTGAATTAAACTCAAGAACGCAAGCAAACCAGACTAATATACAAACAGATACTGCTCTGTTTACGGC
>JAHBCN010016533.1:0-19335 GCA_019359885.1 Listronotus oregonensis
TTGAAGCTGCCCCAAAATTGTCAGACCCCCCAAAATATAAAAATTTTTTTAATTTAGATACATTAAGATCCCCCCAAAACAAACTTTAAGGTCAAAAAAACATTGCTGGTGCCCCAATCATATCTTTAAAACCCCCCTTGGAATGAATTCCCCAAGAGGGCCCCATATATAATTTAAATTTATTCCCGTTAAAAGGGGTTGGGTTTAAATTTTCTAACAAAAATATATAAATTCTTTTCATCTTAAAAAAATTTAGATCAAAAAAAAAATTAAAAAAAAATTTTTTTTTTTGCAGCCAATAATCCCCACCTCCTCGCTTTTTTCCCCGAAAATTGATATTAATTTTTTTAAAATTTTTAAAAACCCTTTGGAAAAAATTTCATACCCCAGGGGTACCCAAAAAAGTTTCGGGTTAAAAAGTAACACCCATATTCATCAAAAGCCCAAACACTGTCATTAAACTCCCCCCTTTAAATTAACCCCTTTTTTTGATATAAAAATTGAACCTTCTATTTTGACCCATTAAATCCCATGTCGATTCAAGCCCCCGTTTGGGTAAAACCCCCCCCTGAAAATTCTGTGGTCCCCCCCAATTTTGGTCTTGATATATTTCGGAAAGCAAATGGCCTTCTGCCCGTTATGGGCCATATAGCACGTTCAAATGGCTGATTCTTTGTTTTTTTAAAAAAAACCATTTTAAAATTTGATAATTATTTTTAAATAGCTTTCAAAAAAAAAAAGTTAAAAAAATTAAACGTTTTAAATTTAAAAAAAACAAAGATTTAAGTTTTTTGGGAAAATTTTTTTAAAAAAATTGAAAAAAATTTAAAAAAATTTTTAAAAAATGGAAACAAAAAATAGTTTGTACATTTAATAAAAAAAAAAGCTAAAATTTTAAAAACCTTATCCTTACTAGTTAAGGGTTTGGGGGTTTAAAATTTTATATTTTCAATTTTTTTTGGAAAATTTTTTTGAATTCCTTGTTATTTTTGGGCCAAATAACTTTTTTTTTAAAAAATAAATTTTTAAAAATTTATTTTTGGTTTTATGGATGCTCTCAAAATCTATTTCATCTTTGACGATGAAAAAATTTTTTCAAGATTTTGGGAGAATTTTTTGGAAAACAAAATAAAAATTCCCCGCTGAAAAAACCCTTTTTTCGTAAGGCCATTAAAATTTTCCCCGCTTTTTTTTGGGGCCCGCCGGTTAAATTTTTCCCGTTAGCAGAAAATTACCTGATATTTTTGGGTTTTTTCTGTTTTGGAAAAAATAACGCTGTCCATCTTTTTTAAAATGAAGATAATTTTTATTTAATTTTTAAAACCCCCAGAAAAACAAAAATAAAAAATAATCTCCTTTTTAAAGTTAAAAAAAAATTTTTGACTGTTGTCACATAAGTTTTTTTCCCCAAAAAAAGGCATTTCTTTTTGGATAAAACAAAATACAAAAGGTGCCATTTTAAATTTTTTTTTTAAGACTTCTTAAAGTTGTTTTTATTTTTCCCCCCAAAAAAAATTTTTAAAAATTTAAAATTTTAAAAATTATTTTTTTTAATAATAAACTAAAGGTCCTTGGCCCAAGGGCCTTTGGGATAAAAACCTTTTCATTTTTAAATAAAAAAGGTTTTAAAAAAAAATGTATTTTTTTTCCCCCCTTTTTGTTAAATTTTCCCCATCACTAAAAAAAAAAAAGTAAATTTTTAATCAACCCTATAAAAAAAAAAAACAATAAAAACAAGATGTTAAGTCGCAAAATTGACTTGTTGTGGAAGGGGGGGGGGAAAATTTTTTAAAGGGGGTTTTTTTACTGAAAATAAAAAAAGTTGGTTTGGGTTTTTTTTTTAAAATTTGTAATTAAAATAATTTCCGGTTGGTTTTTTTTGGGGGTTTTCTTCGGTGTTCCTCAGCTGAAGAAAAAAAAGAAAAAAAAATTTTTTAAAATTTTTTTTTTCTTTGTAAATTAAAAAAAAAATGGGTTCAGACTTTAAAAAAATATAATTAAATCTTGAAAACAAAAAATTATTTAAAAAAATAATTTGGCCCCCCTTTGCTCTTTAGGTAGCGGGCCGTATCTGGACCAACATTGTGGGGGAGGGGGTAGGCCGGGGGCATTTGAAAAAAATTGGGAAATTTTAAAAAAAAAATTAAATTTAAAAAAAGGATTTTACTAAAGAAAATTTAGGTTAAAAAAAAAAAAAAACAAAAAAAAAATTTAAAAAAATTAACTATAATAACAACTGAATATTTCTTCACATTTCCCTCATAAAACGGATTTAAGACTTCCGCGGTATAATTTTAATATTTGATCATTGAAGCCACATAATTCCTGGTAGCTGCTCTTGACCATGGTGCGCAAATAGATCTGCCAAACGTCTTGAGATGAAATGATCGATTCAAAAAAATTTGTAATTACGCAGTAATGTTGCCAGAATTTACAACAAAGAATGCTGGAATATTAGGAAACAAAGTTGGATTACCATGCTCATTAATGATAAGTGTACGTGCTGTGAGGCAGCTCAGTGCATTTTTGTTTCCACAACTTCTGCAACTCTGCAGATAACGTATCTAGGTCAAAAACTTTCTTGCCATAATAACAAAATTATTTTGCCTTTGCTATGTTTGTACAGACAATATAATGATGAAAGTGATTTTGTAGAGTTTCGATCTGCTGGCAGATAGCTCTTTGATAAAGTGATCAAAAGGAATTGCAATTATGGGTGTTAAAATATTCTTCACAGTAGCTACCCAGATGTCAGGGCGATTCTGCTGTCAATGAGAAACTGTTCTAGGTATTTTTGCTGCCTTCTTACGTCATCTGAGACTTTATAATAGCTTCGGATTTTTTAAAAATATTTTTAAAATTCTTGATCCATATTCAGACTTGTCTATAATTCATAAGCATTAAGACTCTGGTAACCCTATTTTTAAGTCATGACAGCGTTGCAGGGTTATTAAATACATGAAGCTATCTGTTAAGTACCGATCCTGCTATTTTTATAAATAGGTAGTTCAAGATGCATAACATTGTTGACTGTGACTAAGTAAAATATATATTTCAGAAATCTTTTAAAAGAGATCTCTGGAATTACCAGCAGTGGCAAGCTAATTTTATAAAGAACTACGGAGGCTGCAGAACCACCAAAAAAATAGAAAATAAATAGCAAATCTAAAATAAATGAAATGTTTCTGATAAACTTGATTATTTTGTGTTGCAATTAAAAAGGACAAACGTATTGGAACTACAATGTAGAGGAATAACCAAATAACTTCAGGCAGACCCGGACAGGTTCACATTGGGCCGAACCTGCGCGACATTGCTGGCTGGCTGTGGTCAGCAACCTCCTCCGCGCGCTTGACCATATAAATTTAACAGGGCGGCGCCACATTTACGGTTCTGTGCTGCATGCCACTCGCCTCTGACGTCGCGGCCTCCATGCGCTTTACAGTTTTCAATACCGTTGTTTACGGGAATATGTTACCATTTTACGCAGTGCTGAGGATAAAATGGTCTCAGGTTTGACAGTTGTTGCGAGCAGTTATCATTGCCGCGTTTTCTGCAAAGAAATCAAAATTTTTGCTTTATTATAAGCGTTGTGTATTGTTTTCTTGATTAATATTCATATTAAGGATGGATAAACATCGATAATTTTTAATACAAATGTTAAAGGTTTTTATAAAGTACACCTGAAGAAAAAATTAAAATTAAGCAAGGTGGACGTCCTTTACCAGATATTTCCATCGAAAAGAAGAAGGAGGCTCAAGTCGTGGTAAAACAGTACAAAAAATAGAGGAGGTGCCAATCGTGAGAGTGTATAAAAACGGTGGTTTATGGATGTCGTGCAACGCTCTGTTTTCCTTGTGTACTTTGGCGGTGCAAATCATTGGATTCAAGATTAGGTAATGATTCAAATCATTTAGTCAAAATAAAAAGAAACATAAGCGTGCCATTCATTTATAATGTAATGGAATTTGCTTTAATGGCTTTGGTAAATATAAAGAACAACTAGATTCACCTACTGGGTAAATATTCAAAAATTTAACGAAGAGGGTGACAAAAAATCGGTATGTTTTGTCTAAAATTATTGATTGCGTTAAATTTTATTGGAATGTTGAATTGGCACTTCAGGACATGACAGGACGAGTGTCTCAGAAGAAAATCCAAATTTTTCATGGCATATAACTTTTGAGTGGGAAGCAATGAGCTTTGGAGACATTTAAGAAAGATCATCAGGTGTTTTGAGGTTTCAAAGTCAAATGGCATTTGGACTGTATTTTCTGGAAGTATGCAGGAGATTTTCAGGAGAGAAGTTGATCGATCTCAAAATCTGGCGTGTTGCTAGACAGAAACAATGAGTGCTTATTCATAAAGAAGTATGGACCAGTAATATCACTTAGGTATTCACGAAATGGCGAACCTATAGAACGTTTCTGGATATATCAAACCCTATTGGTGTTAATGCAGAGTCCCTCTAACAGATATTTTACAGTTTTGCAGATGTAATATTACAGACACAAAATCAACTATTAAAATAATTGCTCAAAACTACGATGGCGCAGCCATAAGCTAAGGTCGACATGCAGGTCAGGTAAGGGGATTAAGGAGAATTTCCATATGCCCATTTTGTGCATTTTCTTCTACGCATCAATTGCGTTTAATAATCTATCTAAGCCCACAAAATTCCCACAAGTGGAACTTTTGGTAGAATTTGCAGAAATACCTGGCATTTTTAGAAATTCATACACAGCATGTGGATGCTTTTATTAAATTTAGTTAGAGAATTCCCCATGGTGCATAACTCAGGTGATTTTATCCATACTATATTAATGTGTGTTTTGAACATAGGGGTCTTCTAATGAATGTATGGAACATGAGGATTTCTTTTTACTAAATCAAATGACATGGTAAAGTGTCCCCATCAGAAGAATGTCTTGAGATAAAGAATTTAATATATTAACTTTTTTCCATCGTGTCATGCCTCATGTAGATGTGTTTCTTTTCTACTTGAGCTACAAAAATACAAACAGACCCTGTAGAGAAATAAACAAAACGTTTATTAAGGACTTTTAGGCAGATGATGTCACTAAGAGGCTCAATTTTCTAGATGTTAACTTAAAACTATACATTATCCCACACCCAAAGCCCTTATCAGAATTCAGCTGAAATGACAGTAAATTGGGATATCGTATTGCCTTCTATAGAAATCAGCGTGCAGATTTTGAGACTGTCACGAAGAGATCAGTTTGCATTAAAAATCCATTTATCTGCATTTCTGCTTTTATTTTATTCAATAAATTTGGGAATTTCTTGATGAATTTTCTAGGAAGTTTAAATTTATATTCTATATCTGAAATAGATAAAGAGACGTTTAAAAACTGAATTATCAATGCATTATTCAGAGCAAACTATTAGATCTATAAGACAGTCACCGTTTTTTGAAATTTTTAATAGAAAATAATTTATCAGGGCACGTTTCAAGAGCCAGAATTCTTGAAATTCTTATAACAATTCAATGGGCGAGCAAAAGAACTTTGAAGATCCTGAACTTTCTACTTTAAAGCAGATCTTGTGAGAATTTTGCATGAATTCTACTTTGAAACAGGATCAATCAGTGGCTCTATCAGTGCACTATCAATTAGAGAGAAAGTGATTTCTTCCACAGGAGGGAACAATGAGAAGGTTACAGACAGTTTTCTTCCAAAAGGACAGAAGAATCAACAATTTACCCAAAAAAATAAGCCTTTAGTCTTGGGAACATTTCTTTTGTGACATTTACTTGTTTAAAACTGTTTTTCACTTGCTTCTCAATCTATGTAAGTTTATATTTTTGTATTATTGCACTGAATTCTGGTTTATTATCAAATGCCATAGAAGCTACTAATCGTTTTTGCTAACCACCAGGGCCTCTATGTTGTAACTCACGAGCCACACTGGTTTTCAGTCGTTTTTTTATTTTATTTTTTTTGTTGCCCAGTTTTTCGGGAGGGTTTGAACTCTATTGAGCCCCTCTTGGGTACAACCCTGTATGGTATGTTATAAAGAATGAGATTTGCAGACGGCTCCACGGCCACGGTGCTTCCGACGCAAGTGAGGAATGGTTCTAACTGGCTTTCTCCAGCACAATGGCTTTCCCCTTTTCAGTGTGTTGACAAAGGGAGCCTTGCAGGTGTCAGGGGAGCCATATTCTTTCACAGATCAAGCTGAATCTGCAGCTGAGGTTTTGCAGCTGCAGTTGCGAATAAGTGTGAAACCTTCTATATAAAGAAATATATGTTTTTCCGTTTTTCATCGTTACAACTTAACTATTATAATGTAAGACTTTGCTCTTTGTTAACTGCTAACATAGTCATATTAATTTGAAATATTCACTTTTGACTACCATTTCTTTCAGTTATACTTTCCTTACTTTTTCTTTTAGCAAATTCATGCTATTGAAAGGACTACTCCTAGCTAAGTAGCCTTTCTAGGTATTGGAGTTGATTGTGCTCATATTTCAAATCTAGCAGCTACACAGGAGTTTATTTTTATTAAGTAAGAATTCTAAGTAGTATTGTTTAAAATATCAGTTATTTATTTTTAAAGAAATGCACCACAGTTAAAATTGCAATAAAAACTTGAAATATGACCATCATCTTTAAAAGTACTTCACTATTTTGACAAATCCAGTATCAATTCCTTAATGGTATAGAAAGTTCCTTTGTGCTTTTTCATCAGTTTCAGATTACTAGTATCAGTGTGTAAAAACCGTTAACTTTATTCGAAATCTTCAAATTATTTTGTGTAAAAGCATTAAAAGCCTAAAGCGTTTATTAAACTTTATACCTGTACAACATAAAGAATTACTCTACGCATGTTAAAGCCCGATGGTTAAATTGGTGATATCTTTGGTACTAACCAGTTAAACGTGTGCTTTTCCACTGTCATGAAAGGCAATGGAGTTTCAAGAAAAGTCTTTTATTCAACTACACAGGTTCCAAGCCAACGTGGCGCTATGAGCGTGGAATTGCAAGTTGACGCGCAGGCTGCCTAATGTTCATTTAGTAAGGTTCTTATGGTTTTACAGATATAAAACCTATTAAAATATAAAATTAAATATCAATGAAAATATAATAACAATGTTTTATTTATTTTGTAAAAAATTTTATTTGAAACAATTAAAGAAAATGTTTGATAAAAACCAGTACTGAGAAAGAAAAGCACTGGGCAGGCACAAAAACTTACTGGTTTTATATGATAGCTTTTATTAGGTGCAACATTTTCAGAGCAATGGCTGGTTTTTATATCAAATCTGTAGGATCAGATCAATGAGTTTAAAGTGTTGAAATATCTTCTTCAAGGCTGTTTGTGATTAACTTACTCATCTGTAAGCCTTTCAGCATATTTTGCTGTCAGTATTTTCAATGATTGTTAAATTTATAACATTACAAGATATGTTCCTACTTTTTCTACTATTTTTAGTTGCTTTATTGATGATAAAAGAAGCATCAGGAGGTTCAATGCTGTATAAATCAAACCAGGACATTTAATAGAAACATGGACAGGAGCTGTATACAAAGGAATATCTAAAGTTATTTTTTAGTTCTTCGGTATTTTTTGGTTTATATTAGACATTACATAATTATGGAAATTGATTTTACAGTTGGTAGTGATTTTTTTTAAATCAATACTATATCGAGTCAGTGATGGCAGAATAATGGCACATATAAAATAACGCAGCCTGAGTTAGTTTTCTTTTGACTGGACCCACCTACGGACATGTGGCTGACCAAACTAAAGTCAGTTTGATGCAAAAACTCAAAAAGGCAAGAAATTGCAACACAGTCACAGCGATACATGTTTTTATTTATCTTTTCTCCTTAACTTTTTGTATTTTTGAGTGTAATTTGGGCTGCTTCAGTGAACAATTGATGTCTTTGATTATTTTATCATTATATTTTGAGGTCATAGTAACAAAATTTTCATTATCGACAGGAGCTCTATAGGGGAAAAAATGTTATTTTGGTTTGAGATCAAGGGTTTAGAGTTTTAATAGGTTTCAGCGCATTAATCTAAATCAGCGTTATTTCATAGCACGTCATGACCTCTTTAACCATTTTGAAGAAGTATGGTACATATATCTATAAGGTTCTGCCATTCTATGTAATGGCAAGGTGCGAAATTATATGGGGAGACAGCGATCCAGTTGCAGCGCTCGCTGGCGTCAGGTACTGATTAAATCATGCTTTATATTCAAATTATAAACAATTCGATAAAATATTAAAGATGGGCTCATAGAGGCTACAGGCAATGGTTTTACTCATGTCAGGTTATAAAAATCTCATAGTTGAGGTTGTTGGGATTCATAAAATAGCCTACAGATTAATGGGATTTTCTTTGCTTGCTTTATTTTGCATTATGATGCCTTCAGTGCATTTCTGATGGGGTATCATATGTGACAAACAACACAGGTGTGAGTTTGATTCTACAAAACTCAGAACTTTTTTCATCCAAAGCCACCTATACTTTCTAAACTTTAAAATTCTGACTTTTATTTACTAACAGTATTACACATTACTTTACATTTGCAGCTAGCTTCTGCTACTATTCTTATGAAAAATAGATTAATATTATGGCCAATCCCCACAGCTCTATAGCTTTGAGCACTAGTTCTAATGCCATACCAATAATCGAATATCGATTTACAGCCATCGCGCACGGTGCCATTAGGATTCTGGGTTAAATCTGTCGAAAGCAAATATTTCTGCAGTTACAAAAACTGTTTTACTTATTTAATAATTTTGAAATTGCAAACATGAACACGCATTAGGGTTCTAAACGGTTTTCCCAAATAAATTGATTAATAAATGTATGGTGGGTTGTATGAGAATTTTTGTAGTATCTCTCTACCTGCCCTTCCATATTATTCAGTTTATCGTTAGTAGAGATTGATTACTAAACTAGTAGGTGCTGCCATATGTTTTAGTATCTCTTTGCCTTCTATGGTATTCGTTATATTGATAAATTGATGTTTTTAATTTTCTATACTCTTGCTATGAGACTTAAATTCAGAGAGCAAAACCTGTTTAAACAGGTTTGCAACAAGTATTCAAATCATGAGCTGATAATTCATTAATTTAGCATATTATATTATATTTTGTATTAAGAGGTAAAAACTGCTTTGGAATATAAATATGAATTAGTTTTCTAACTATTACCACAATCTTTATATTAGTTTCCACCTAAGTGGCTAAAGTAGTGTAGTATACATAAAGTTACAGAGCTAAAAAGTTTAATAAAATATTGGTCATTTCAAATAAAGCATGTATTCTAAAAAAGTCACATGATTATTGTAAAATTTAGAAAATATTGAGAAAATAGTGTCATAAAAGCAATATGATTGTGTCCAATTAAAAATTACAGTCCACAAAAAGAAGTAAGGCGACTTTGTCTTTACAGTGTAGACTACAGTTTTTCTTATATGTTTTTTCCGCTGAACACGAATCGACGTCAAAATTAAGAGGTCAAAACACCAAATAATCAAAGAAAAGCCAAAACTAAGCGATATCTCCATTTTACCTGCGAAAACCTGCTACACGGAATGTTTGAACTATGACTATATAAACTATATGAGGTACGAATTTCATGGGACAAAAAAGAGAGCATAGTTTATGTCTATACAAAAACCAGTATAATATTTTTAGTAAAATAAATAATAAATAATTAAAAGAAAATGTGTGTAAAATTTTTAGACCAAACTAGAAAAAAATATTAATGTATTTTTTTGTAATAAATCATTCTTTTATTATTTGAATTCAAATGCTAAAATTTGCAGAGAAAACCATCCAAAAATAAAAATAATTCAGGAATTTTTCTTGACTTACCTTGAAAAAATACCTAAAGAATTGGTTTGTTGAATGTACCTAAAAATTAAAGGTCTGATAAAAATGTAGTTTATGTTTTATAAAAACTGCAAAAGTTTCTGGTTCAACACCCAGCCAAACACCACTTTTTTTGTGAATTTTGCTGTTTATAGATTGCAGTCAAGTTGACATATCAGAGAATATATATTTATTTGGTTTTTTTGTAATTAAAGTTCATTGCTGGAAAAAATTAACACTAATGATTCACTATTTCAAACCAAACATAAGTTTAGGCAGATTGAATGAGTAAAAATTAAGCTGAAACTTCATAATATTAACAAAAACAAAATAAATGTACTTTTTGTATTATCATATCATGTGGTTTATTTATTCAAATATATTTTTAAAATCTACAAGTATTAAGTTCTTATAGAAAAAAACATATTTTGGGACACCCTCCGGAGTTTAACTTTCAATTCGACACCATTGGCATAGCACCATCACCAGGTAATGCTTCTGGCTGTGGGTTTTACACGACAAGTTTTGTATACAATTTATTGACCATTAGTTGCGACGATATCTTCATCATCAGCTCTTTTATGAATGCTCTGGAACATACACAAGAGTTTAAAGGTATGGAAGGCCAATGCCCTTTAAAACAAAATTGTCAAGGCTTGCAGGGCAGCAGGAATAGGGAATCGGCCCGCAGGTTTTACAATAGATTGTAGGTCAGGTTTGGGCTTCACTGTTCTTTATTTACCATATATGAAGTTAACGGCGGCCATCAAACGTCAAGATCAGTTTAACTGTACGTTCACCGTCTTTTATTTTTGCACCATTTTTGGTTAATGGACTAATATATAGGATATTTTAAGTGTGTGTAATATTGGTTTATATCATCTAAAGTTTAACATAGGAAGAACTGAGTGTTTGCTACTTACACATGTCTCTTTTAAATAATCAAATATTTTTTGGAAGTTTTGTATTTTCTCAATTACTAAAATAGTTAACAGCACGATTTTAAAATAAAATTTTAAACATTGTACTGATAGTTTCAATATGTTTATATCTCTTTTCCCATTTTATATTGATAAAGAAGGGCAAGATAGTGTAAATGGGTTTAATCAATTATATATATTTAAAGGATCGATATCTGAAAAATAAAACGTTGACGAAAAGCTTACTTTGGATTTGTAATTAGCATCCACTATATGCAGAAATCTATCAGAAATCAGCAAGGTTCAAAACTAAACTTTATAATTTGAACTGGTTGTTTATTGTTTCTAGGAGTAATACAATTTTTAATAAATTATAATTTTGTACAAAGTACAATAAAATCAAGTGATAACTCATACGAGATAACATATACAAACAAACTTTACAAAGAAGTTATGAGGAATTTTATAGGCACATTTTTTGGCTCTGTCAGGCAGTTTACCCAAGGCTAGAGGCACAATCCTAACGTACTGGTAGCCAGTGTGGTAAGGGAGTTTACCTACACCCTACCTAAATGTTTGGAGAGGAAAAGCTGCCGTTTATGGCAGTTGCAGTCTGAACCTCTAGGGGATGATCTGGAGATAAAGAAAGTGGGGAGAGTTAGCTGTGCAGGTATAGTTTCCTAAACCTGCACCAATGCCACCACAAAAACAGGACTCCAGCTCCACCATCAAAAAGTCAATGTATTGCCTACTACAGAGTAGCATGGTGGACATTACTCTAATCTTCGAACATTTTTCTTTCGCGCCAGAATCAAGGGGGCCTCTCATGACAGTTATTTTCATAGTGGGCTTGGACATTTTTTTGATCGAATGACCGCGATGTGTGACTTCCATAAATCTTCAAACTTTCTTTGGTTAGAATGGCTGATTTTAGGCTCAATAAGTTGGAATAACAATATTTTTGCGTCGCACATATTTTGTTTTTCTTTGTAGTATCTGTGATTCTATAATTCTAATAACTTCAGTCAAATATAAATTTTGACTATTCTATAGTTTCTTCCGCGAGAAGTATATAACGCAAGTTCAGTTCCTTTTCTTAAATATTTTGATGAACCCGACCTTCTTTTCTTTCATTAGTTCCATTAATTTCTATTTTGCATTATGCAATACAGAAACAGCCTAAGCTTTGCTTATTAATTTTTAATACTTTAAGGCTGCGAGTTAGTATGTTTATTAACAGCTTGTTTTATAATTACAAATAATACAATATATTAGTTTGGCGAGGATTCACATTCATTTATTGTATTTTTGCTGAAGTGCTGATAAATTATAACAGTTCTTCTTCAAACCTGTTTTATACAATCAAAATTGGAAAAAAAATTACATCAGTATTGTAGGGACTTAAAGTAGAGATAAACCATATTTTCTCTCAGAGTGTCACATGGTTCTTTTCCCATCAGGAAGCTATTGTACATATTTATTAGCCCAAAGTTCTATGTGTGTTGCACAGGGGTGTATCTGTGCGATACTCACCATTGGTTTTCTTAAAATTGTAAGAGATTCAAAGGAGGTAAATTGAACAAAAGTTGTGTAATTTAGTGTATGAGAATCTTTCAAAATATCTTTTCAACATTTTTGGCTGCTAATTTTAATCCTCTGTAGTAGCTTTGTCTTTAAGAATATTTTGAATTTATAGAGCCGTCATCAGTTTTAAATAAATCCCAGTTTCATTAAATTTTAGCCATTTCATAGATTTATAATTTTGTGTGATGTATTACATATGCATTAAAATTACCAAGCTCAATGTTTGCCCTAATTTTTATACAAAATGTCACAATTTAAAACCACTGAGATTAATTATAAATCTTGATTGAGTACAATTATACAAATTTTCACTATTTTACATATTTAACTTTAAAATTGCTTGTTGTTTTTCATAGTATGTCCTGCAGGAAAAAAAAATGGCAGGCAATATTGCACTAGAGGGTCCCGCTAATCCAGACGCTAATCAGAAAGATACACCTAATTCAGACAGGACCAGGACAAAAAAATATTTTTACTAAAGAGCTTTGCAGAACTACAGGAAAGTAAAGAAAACTAGTTTTTTTTTAACGTCATGCATTCTTCAACAAAATCTAATAATAATTTATTATTTATTTTTGTTAGTCACTAACAAATTATGGACTAGCACGCTTCCAAGGTACAACCATTTGACGGTGGCAGAATTATTTGCCACTCAAGAGCATATTCAGGGCATAAAATCGGCTATAGAAAGTATTTTTCATCCAGTTGTTTGTACCGTAGTCCTACTATTGCCATTATTTTGTAAATAAAGATACAATCAAACAAATAAATTACAACTAGAACAATTTTATAACAAATTTTACTTAGATGTAATTTAATTATTTTTTTAATATATTAAGGCTGAAAAAAATATACAATTTTTTTAAATATCAATTTAATACCTGATACCTACAGCGAGAAAGATAAGCTCTTAATTTTTTTATTATTTAAGCTGCCACAGGATCGATTGGGGGCAGCACTAGTTTTTTATTTGCATCTTATTTAATTTAATAAAGTATGCATTTCTGCTTTGATTAAAACTATTTGTTTTTAAATGATAAAGGTGCATTAGCGTCTGACCCTTAATATTTTTACATCAGACTTTGATATTACATCAAAAAGACAATAATATGGCATTATGTGACAAAATTCACTAATCCAGTTTTCCGCTAATCGAACAGTTCAGTTGGTAGTTAGGATTAACTGGGACTCTAGTGTATCATCTTGGCTGAGAGGCAAAAAATCTCTGTGTAGCAGTAAATCGGTTCGTATTTAAAATGGAAATGATAATATTTTATAAAATAATATTTTTTGCTTTAGGGTTTTAATTGATATCAATATTAAAGGGATGATTTTAGTTCATTTTAAGAACTTTATATGAACGTATGTCCTAAACGTCTTACCTTTTGCCGATACAGGGTGGTAACATTTTCAAAATCGTTTATTATTAATATCATAATACCCTTTAGATATTTCAGTAATTAGCGCCACATGTCACCTGCCATCAGGGCTTTTAGTGTACGGTTTTTACTTCACCAGTGGCGTTCCATGGATTTGTTATTCTTTGAGACAGTAGTCAGTATGCCACTAAGTTTTCTTAAAATAAAAAATAATGTTTTTCAGAATCCCAATCATTTCAAGTCGATTAGCGGTTTTCAATCCTATGCGTTTTACATGTGGAGGCCAAAACCGTTTCTCTCATGATCACAATAATATCCAGTAACAATATTATTTTTGGAGAAAATATCTGATTTGAAATTTTTCTAGGTGAAAAAGCATTACGTTAATTTCTTATTTTTATTTCTATTTTATTCTTGATTTTTATTAGTCCGACGCTCTGGTTTTACCTACAAATTAAATCTAGAATGTTTGCTGCAAAGGTGATATTGTTTCGGCATTATTATAAATCGTAAAGTCAGTTTCTGTTTTTTGAACACCGTGCACTGGGTTTCAAGAAGAATCGCTCTCTTAAATATTAACATTCAATTAGAAAGCCCTGTATAACTGCAGTAGAATTTACTTAAAAATGTTTATGTACAGAATTTGGATACTTGCTTTAATAAAATTAAATTTTAAAGTGTAATATTCTTGTTGATGGTGTAAATTGAAAATTATAGGGCTTTATCTTTAGAGGAACAAACGTGTAGAGAGAAAGTTAATACTTTAAGTATTTTTCAAAAATTACTGAAAACAAAACCAATTCTCCACCATTTCTTTTTTTTTGGGTATCTCCTAAAATTACTAGGATATTTTTAAGTATCATAAACGTTATCCAAAATTTTTTTACTGTTTCTGAGACCCAAAAATTTGGGACGCTCGTTTTTGGGGTTCCCCTCTGTACATACTGATGTTTAAGCCTTCTTTTTTTTAAAAATAAAATCTTTTATTTTTGCTTGTTTTTAATAAATTTTTTATATTTTTCCCCAAATATTTTTTTATTTTTTAAAAGGGTCCTAGGGGGGAATGTTTTTATGGTTGCCAAAAGGGCCCCCTTTTGCTTGTTTATTTTTGACTTTTTAAAAAGCAGGGGGGGAGGTTATATGGAAAAAACACAGAAATATCTAAAAAAGGGGCTTTATTGCATATAAAAAATTTAAAAAAGGGGGTTTTTAAAATTGGAAAAAAAATTGGTTTTCAATGATGGATGGGCTTCTATTGAAAACAATAAAGAAAAAAATTTCCCTTTTAACCCAAATTTAATTATAAAAAAAAACACTTTTTTAAAAAAATCCCGATTTTTTTAAAAATACAATGATTATTAAAAAAGAATAATAATACTGAATTTGGTATTAAAAAATTTTTGGGGGTTTAAAAAAGCACCTAATAATCCCTTTTTAAAAAAAAAAGGGGGTTTTAAAAAAGGGGGATTAAGGGTCGAGGTTTTTTAAACCCCTTGGCCCAAAAGGGGGCGTAAAAAATTTTTTTCTATATGTTTTTTTTAAAAAAAAAAAAGTAATTTTTTCCCTCGTGTATTTTTTATTATATCTCCCAAGCTACAGAATAAAAAAAAAATTTTTTTTTTGGGGGGAAAAATTATTGTTTTTTTATAAAAAAAGAGTTTTTAAAAAAACCCTTTAATTTTGGGGGGGATTTTTATTTTTGCTTACTTTCCCTTTTTTTTCCGTTACTAAATAGGGGCCATTTAAAATTTTTTTTTATGCTAAATAAAATAAAATATTTTGGGGGTTTTTTTTACCCAGATACTTAGATCAGTTAAATTTTAAAAAAAATTTTTTAAAAAATCCTTTGTATTTGTAGCGGATGCGTATACCCCCTTTTTTGGGATAAAAGGGTGTTTTTACTTTTTGGGGAGGGGGGTTCAAATGGGGGCCCCATTTTTCCTTTTTTCCCCCTTTTTACCCCCGTGTTACATTTTTTTGCTGTGATAAAATTTTTAAAAAATTTTTAAAAGTCTAAATTCTTTTGCTTAAAATTTTTTTATTTGGGTTTTTTTTCCTATTATTTACTTTAAAAATGAGGTATGTTTTATTTATTTTTTTTTATAGTTTAAAGTTTTTTTTTTATTATTCAAACTTTTTAGTGGGTTTCAACACCAAATAAAAAAGACCTTTAAAAAACCAAAAGGCTTTTTTTATTAGAAGGAATTCAGATTTCAAAAAAGCTGATTCTGTTGATGTCATTTACGGCCCCCCGACAGATGAAGTTACGGACGAAGAAGATATTGACGAAAATTTCTCGGGGGGGGAACCTGGGGAAACCCCGGGGGTTGGGGGGGGTTTTGAAGTAGAAACCAATTTTAGGCAAAAAAGGGGGGGGGGTATCGAGGGGGAAAATTCCCCCCCCCACAAGAAAGTATTTTTGTGATGATTCCCCCAAAATTTCCTTTGGTCAAAACAAACGTGCTAGGGCCGATTGTCAAAAAAGGAAAAGGGCCTCAAATCTTTGCCAAAGGGGAAAAATTTCTGAAATTTCCCCCGTACCCAAAACCGCTCCCCCCCCCGGCCGGAGGGAATATTTGGAATATCAAAGCCGAGCATGGTAATAAATCACCTTTTTAAAAAATTTTTTTTATTTTTTTTTTAAAAAAAAATTGAATAATATTTTGAGGGGTTTTTCCCCCCTTGGCTCAAGGGAAAAAACCCCCCCTGATTTTTTAAATTAATGGAAAAAGGGTTTTAAAAAAATTTTTATTCTCATTTTTTCCGGGGGGCTTTTCCCCTTTGCCGAAGTTTTTTTTCGTCAAAAGATGAAATAAAAAAATGTTTTTCAGGGAAAAAAAGTCGAAATAGATTCAGATCAATAAAACGTTATTCATCTAGCTGATAACCAAAAAAAAAAAAAAAATGACAAGTTTTCAAAGCTCCCGATTTTTTTTAAATTTTAAACAAAAAAAATACCCATTCCTATATTTCCCCCGAAAATCTTTTTTTTTATGAAGAAATGGTCCCCAAGGACGACACTCTTGCAAAATGTTTATTCGCGGGAAGCCAATTAGATTTGGATTCAAAAATTTTTGGGGGTTTTTTTTTGACACCGGGGTTATTTATTCAAGTTCATTCCTTTGGGGAAAAAAAAAAAAAAGGAGATCATACTTTTTGGGGGTTTAAGGGGAAAAAGGGTTTTATGGATCCCCTCTCAGTGGTAGAAAATCCGGGATCATAGAATATTTTTCAAAAAATTTCTTTTGTCTTAAAATTTTTTTTTTCTAAAGGGGTTTCCCCAAAAGGGGAAAAAATTAAAAAAATCGTACAGCGAAATGTTCTATTGAAAATAGGGAAAACTTTTCCAAAAAAGAACGAGGGGTTTTTTGTTTTCTTTTTTACTCCCCAAATTTTTTAAATTTTTTGTTGGCCCTTGGGACAATTCCCGTTTTAATTAATGTCAAATACATGGGGGAAATTTTACCCTAAACCCAAAATTTTCCCAAAAGAAAAAGAAAGGGAAAAAAAAATTTTTCTACCTCAAACCCCCAATGTTATACCGAATATAATAAAAAAGGGGGCGTGGTTCATGACAACGGGGGTTTGGGAAAATTTCCGGTATTCCCAATTCGGGGGGAAAAAAAATGGTGGGGCCCCCATTTACAAATATGGGGGATGGTGATTGGTGGTTAAAGTTGGAAGAAAAAAGAATTGCTAATGACTGTCATATTTCTCAAAATGGGAAAATTTTTTTCGGCCCCCTGGGACCCTACAAATTTGGGGGACAAGAAAAAAATTTTCTATAATCCTTTGGGGGTTTTTTCCCCCTCTTCTTACTCTTCCCCAATGGGGGCCCCCCAGAACTCCCCTTTCCCCAAAAAAAAACGTTTGATAAAATTTTTTTTTAAATTTTTTTGAGTTTGAACAGCGCGGGAAAAAAAAGGGTTCTGTAAAAGTAACATTTTTACCTTTTAGAACATTATGGGGGTTTTTTTTGCATCCAGATTGTTTCGAAAAAATTTTTCCCCAAAAAAAAAATGGGGTTTTTTCTTTCATTCCCCAATTTTTTTAAAAATTTTAAACATTTTTTTCATAGCATATTGTTTTATAGACTTTTGAACCAACTATATCTTTTACTGGGTTTGGGGCCAAAAAGGGGGGTATACGCACCCTTTTTTGGCTTAAAAAAAACCGGGGGAAAAAAAGTTTTTTTAAAGAAAAACTTTTCTTAATTAATTTTTTAAAATATTAAAAAGACATTCCATAAGTAGAAGTTTTTTTTTTTTGGGGGGCCGTTAATGGGGGTTTTTGGGGTTTATCCCTTTTAAAAACTAATTAATGCAAAAAATTTAAAATATTTTTTTTGTGATTGTTTTGCTATTAAATTGAAAAAATCTTTTTTTTTATTTCCCCGGGGTGTTTTTGGGTTTTTGGAAACCCCCAAAACTAATTTTTTAAATGGGTTTCTAATTCGAATGGCAAAGGGTTTTATAAAAAAAATTTTTTTTTTAAAAAAATGTTCCTATCTGTACTATTTTTTTAATAAACAAAAATAAGTACAAAAAAAGGTCCACAAAAAAGGTGGTGTGTTTTTGGGTTGGACTGGGGGTTTTTAATTTTTTATTTCCGCTGGCAGAAAATTTTTTGTAAAAGTTGGGCTCAAACAGAAAAAAGGAAAAAAACCCCAAAAAACCCCATACGGGGGATTTACCGGCAAAAACCCTACCACGGGGAAATTTTGGACTACTATTTTTAAATTATAAAAAAAAAAAAAATTTTATAAAAAAAAAAAAAAAGCTTTTTTTTCTATATAAAAACTTTTCCCTTTTTGATGGAAAAGTAAAGAAGATACAAACGAAAAAAATTTTTACAAAAAAAAATTTTTAAATTTTTGGGGGAATTTTTTTTTTTATTATTTTTTTTTTGTTTTTTTTTTTAAACCCCCCTCACTTAAAAGGGGAGACAAAAAAAACATAAAAAAAAATCCAAAGGGGGAAAATTGGAAAAAAACCCGAAAACAATTTTTTGGGTTTTAAAAAACCCAAAAAATTTTTTTAGACAAAAAAAAATTCCCTTTTAAAAAAAAAATTTTAAAAAAAAAGGGTTTATTTTTAAAAAAAAATTTTTTTTCTTTTTTTTGGTTTTTGGGGGTTTAAAAAATTAAAAAAAAATTTTTAATATCTGGGAAAATTTCCCATTTTTTTTTAAAACCCCCCCAATTTTTAAAATTAATTGTTTCAGCGGAAAAAAATACCAGAAAATCATCCGACCCAGCCCACCACTTTTTTTTTGGACCTCTCTTTTCCTTTTTAAAAAATTTCATATACGTTAATAATATTCATAAATAAACAATTGCCAAAAAAAAAAAATTTTTTTTAAAAATTTAACCAAATAAACCAATTTTTTTAGTATTCCCCAATTTTAAAAATCTTGAGCATAATTTTTAAAGTTCAAAATAGTGATGGGTAACAAGTCAAAAACCCCCCAAGAAATTTTCTTCAAACTCATCATTGTGTAACAAAGGGGGGAAAAGGGTTCTGAAACGCATGGACCTCAGACATACATTCCTTTGGGTTTTTACTCTTGGGTGGTTGTATGGAGGAAAGGGTCAGTTTT